>JAAXNX010000492.1:0-28323 GCA_036491905.1 Folsomia manolachei | reverse complement strand
CCTCTTCTCCTGGTTGTGCCATTCATTCCAACGTGGATAATACTAACTTAAACATTAATACTCTTCACGGTAGTGGGGGTGGTGGCAACATCAATACTCGAATTTCTTCGGGAAGCCTACAACAACAACATGGATCATCCAGAAATGTTATGTCATCAGCATCCAAAGATTCTCAAAGATACTCTTACAGTAACAATCAACAGTCTCAGATGCAACAATCAATGCAACAATCTCGAAGTCAGGTGTCATCCTCATCTTCTCAAGTGATACAACATAGCATCGGCTACTCTGGTGGGATGAGGGCTCAGAAAATTATTCACTCTGATAACTTGACCTTAGGAAAAGGCACTTTTGAGGGTCAAGCTTCTTCCAAAACTTATGGTCATTACCAAATCAAGGATCGTGTGGTCCCTGTCCGTGGGACGCAGCAGTCCAGCATTTCATTGGGATCATTCTCCACAGAATCTGGAGGAATCTCTAGTTCCACGTATCGGAAACAATTTATTGAACAAAAAATTACACCGTGTCCTGCATCTATGATAGAGTCTTCAAGATCGGGCTATAAGTTAGAGAGGCAGACTTCAAGCCATAAATTCTATATGCCCAGAGTTTCAGACTAGGCCAGACTATCTGAAGGCAGTGTTACTAATAGAATTCCGTTTTTATGCGGTCATTTTGTTTAATACGAATTTTTTCTTATTAATTCCAAATATATAACATTTATTCATTTTGACATGACCAGTTGTAGTTAGTATTAGTAATAATACTCTTACATGTGACTTATTAATTATCTAACAACCCCAGATTTCATTAACATAAACGAACCGATGTAACGATTATAATTTAACAAAAATAAATAAATATTCAGAAATACTTGTGAAATATTGTGTATACTGAAGAAAATGCATGATATTAAACATATGGTAAAAATCGCTCGAAAGAGAAAGTTTGGAAAAAATTTTCAGTGTGTGACATTTTTTTCTCGATAAAATGAATCTCTTCATGGGCTAAAAATCCTAGAAAAAGCATTTGTCTATAACTGAGAAGGACTCGTGCTCATATTTTAGGATTCTTAACAGCGTAATTAGGGTTCAGGAAGATGATTGATGCCGTAATAATGTTGCATTAAAAAAACTCTTCTAACGATAAAGTTAATTAAAGTGTGACTTCACCACTTTGCAATCGCGTCTATTATGAGCCAAGGATAACGTTTATTATTTCGTTAAAATCGCAAATACATAAGTTTCCAACCTACGGTTTACTAAAAAATGGTTTCAGCAAGAAAAAAAGTATAAAGAAGCACCTCTGAAAAAAATATCACGTAAAGGAGTTTGAGATTTAAACAATAATTCTGGAGTCTTTCTTTATGAATAAGGTTATGAATACATGGAATTGTTATCATCACTTCGTCCTGATTCAGACTTATTGGTGTTCGCCTTCGTCCTTGTCACTCTTGGGAAGATCAACTTTCACGAGTATTTCGTAACTCGTAGATGCGATTTCCCTTCCCTCAACTCCAATGTAGCAACAGTGATGACTTGGATGAATCTTCCCATTAATGAGGTGTCCTCTGTGACTAAATCGACCAATGTACAGAGTTTCGCCGGTGGATTCAGTTGTACCACCAATAACTGCATTCTTAACCTGAACTCCATTTTGTGAAGGAATCCACTTCACTCGTTCCGCTCGTGCCACCAACACCTTCAACAAGTTATGCAAAATTCATTTTAGTTAGAGTATGTAACCAAATAACCAAAAGGCCGGACCAAAATTTTAATCCAGGCCGGACCGAAGCTTATTACGGCTCTGGTAGACGCCTTTAAACTTGAACAACTAACCTCGTATAAAACCTTGAAGTGTTCGCCACCTCCCCATGCCAAACTGGCATTG
The DNA here is from genome assembly GCA_036491905.1 of Folsomia manolachei. NCBI lineage: Eukaryota > Metazoa > Arthropoda > Collembola > Entomobryomorpha > Isotomidae > Folsomia > Folsomia manolachei. The sequence continues at coordinate 26,433 of JAAXNX010000492.1, read as the reverse complement.
GACACTACATCCGGACTTACACCGGGTGGATAATACTCAAACATCTTTCCAGGCGTGTTTGATCCCATGTGACCGGCTCGAATGACAAAAAGTTTAACACCATGCTCAAGCCCACCATGGACTGCGTTGGGTGGAAAGTATCCCTGTTGACAGGTCATCCATTTAATCTACGGTCTAAAAAATTCAGGCAAAATGAAATCTAAATCACTGAATTAAAAGCAAAATTTTCCGATCAACTCACCCGAATTTGCACTCTGCAGCATGTGTCTTCATAAAACTTGTTTTAAACAAGCTCAGACAACCAGCCTCTGCATAGGGACAGGTTATCGTGCAATTGTTGATAACTTCCTCCATGAATAAGTTCCTTCCTCCGTCAAAATTTCCTCGACATAGTCCACACTCACTTAATTGAGAATGACACTGATTACAGGCGATGTGACCGTTGACACAATTCCAAATCGGAGGAATTGGCACTCCCTTACAAATTGGGCAATCCAGTAATGACATGATTTCTGAAACGGGGCCCAATTCCTTAACCTCACAACTGCAACGATATAAATATGAANGCACTCCCTTACAAATTGGGCAATCCAGTAATGACATGATTTCTGAAACGGGGCCCAATTCCTTAACCTCACAACTGCAACGATATAAATATGAATCTTATCAAACCCAACCCAACCCAGTCGTACAATTTAGTTTTGAACAATTACCTCATCATGACCGCGTCAGAACCTTCTTCGTGTGCATGAGCCATCTGATCTGACGGAATGACCGAGTCGAAGTCTACAAAAAAGTATTTCCAGCTAAGTCAAAAGAAACTACACTACAATTAAGGTTTGTGGAATCATGAACTTCATAATATGAAGTAGGACTTTTACCTTATTGTCGACAAGAGTTTCGCCTTACTAGGCGTGGGGCGTGAGTGTTGTAAAATGTAGAGTTTTGATGATAACGTTCTTTGAACTATTTATGCAAACAAGTTGACTGTGTCAACGTTAAAGATAGAGTGACACAGCTGCAACTGCCGCTGATATTTTGTGTATGCTGCCCCACCAAAGACAAAGGGCAATAAAAATGTATGAGTTGATTGATGCCAACGATTAAACGTTTTTTTTTAGCTAATTCTTGACTTTACTAAAAGGTAAGTCAGCAAAACATATATATTTCCATCCGCGTATAAAGCTACTTGTTAAAGTAAAACTTAATTGTAGGTAGCTCTGAACATTAATACCTAAAACATTTCTGCTCATAAAAAGATGACAGTTAAAAAATATAATCCAGCATTATAAATTAGTCCAAGATCTACTTTCCGGGATCAAACATTTTCCCAAAGTTGATAAAATTCTTCCATATATTTCTTGACTATATTCGGATTTGTGGTTATTAGCACATTTTCTTGATTCCATTGCATCCCCTGAATAATGAGGAAAGCACAAATTAGTTTAGACTATAGTTTGTTATTTAGTACGAATCGAATCATATATTCTGCAAGTTACCTGTTTTGTCCAATTCAAAGACCCCGAGATGACAGCTTCCTCGTCAATAATGGCGAATTTATGATGCATAAGAAATCCCGTAGCTTTCATTCGTACGCCAATTCCTACAAGAGAAAAATTGAAATCAGTTAAAATGATCAATTTCCTCCATTTCTTATCTGCAATTAGTTATCACCATTACTTACCTCGTTCCTTCCAAAGTCTGGGTCCAAAATTATTATGGGCAGTGTACGTGTCATAATCCGTGACCACTTGAATTAGTAGCCCATCGTCATACTTTTTCCGAATAATATTGGCAAATCTCGGATTGGAAGTGAGATACATGCACAAATGTATCGAAACCTTGGCGGAGTCCAAGTAGTTGATAAGCCGTTCTTGAACGGATCTTTCAGGATCATCTGGATAAGGGTCGGGAAAGAATAGGCCCGTGTTCCATAATTTTCTTGGTTTTCTAAGCTCTAGCTGTCGAGCTTGTTCTGTTTCTTGGTCAATAATCTTCCGACATTCGAGAGCTCTTTGTCTGGAGGAAATCTCTTTCTGGGCAGATTTCTTTTTAAGGTATTCCGATTTTTGGAACACTTTCCTATAAAGGTAGTAAACCTACGTCGGTCGCAATTATAATGGAAGTTCCTGTGATTATTATCGCCAACCATGGGCGCTCCTTGGACATATCCCGTAAAAATTGGGGTGGAGAAAGCCACGACCAGAATGATGGGTTTGTCGTAATCATTCACACGTAATCCTGAAGGCTATTAAAAATACAAAAATTTGTCAGTATTCTATAAAAAAAAATAACTATTCGACATTTGCTTGAAACCTACTTTTTTACCTGTTCCTCTGTATGAGCTGGAAAATCTTCTTTCACTTGCCAGAACTTTGTGATTTCTTATCTTCAGATAGGCAGAACCTTGTCGAATATAATAATTGTAGGCCAGTAATTAAAATAAAACAATCTGGTTTCATTCAAGTGAAGAAAGTAAATATAAAATAGACAAGTTTTGTTGCCGGCCTGAAATGCTGGGTGAACTGGTGAAAGCGTTCTGTGCAATAAAATTATGAGTCAAGCCAAGCAAGCTTCAAATTGCAAAAAGTGAAACAAAGGATATTTGTTCCAACGAAAATAGTGAAAAACAAAAAAAATCAATTCTTCATTTCATGATAATAACAATTTTGTTACAGGCATATTGACCTCTTCTAAACCACACCAATGGATTAAATACTACAATTATCCCATACACGTGAACATGATGTAAACTTTTAATTCCTTGCAAATTGCGACAACACTATAAACCGGCCATAAAAATCAGACACGGTCACGCATTCAATTTGCAGACCTCCATGATCAGCCTATATCTCACAATCAGTCAAATGTATTTATTTGAGGAGCATGATCTCACCTGGGATATGAAATGCTTATGCAAAATCTCTACGGATTTTGTTTGTCAGTCAATAATCTCATTAGCAGAATTTAATTTGTCTTTATGATAATCTCAAGATCAAGATTGAGTCCAAGGAGGAGGCCTGCTGTTTCCATTGAACTTTGTGAAGGATATCAGATTGGGAAAGAAATATTATGCGACGAATGAATTGTATCATTTAAACCAGGATAGTTGGTAATGTTCCTCCTGTCAAATCGTAAAGAAATAGTAAATTATAATGGCAGACGAGTCAATTCCTTTAATAAACAGGGCCACCCAGCCCTCCGAGCCTACGGGAGAAAGTCAGCTATCCGTGTCCAAAGTGCCACTACTCTTCAGATTTAAGGGAACCGTCATAATTTCCGTGTGGTGGCAAATCCTTCTTATCGTGGTCTACTCCTCGGTTATCGTATATGTCCATGAACGTGTGGAGGGTTATCGTCTCAACTTTTCTCAGGCTTTAATTGACATCTTGGGAATTGTTACGGGACTTTTACTTGCTTTTCGGACTAATACGGCGTATGAAAGGTATTTCACAGTAATCAAGTTTGATGTTATCTGAGTTAGATAACTTAATCTGGCTAATTTCAGATACTCGGAAGGACGGGCGTTGTGGTCGCAAATGACGCTGAGCATTCGGAACCTCACCCGTTACATTTGGATGGGTGTGGATGATCCTGAGGGAGAAAATGCCCAAGCAAAATCCATCATTGAGAAAAAGTCGGCTGTAAATTTGCTGATTGCGTTTGCAGTCGCGACGAAGCACTATTTAAGGGAGGAGTATTCCTATGAATTTGGGGATTTGAAGAATCTTATCTCCTCATATTCATGTTTTCCATACGCCATCCTCCAATGTGGGCATGGACTATCAGCAGAGTTATGGGGGTGGGGTGGATTTTAGTTATATGACGCCACGGACTAGGAAAGTTTCTACGGTCAAGGACCCCTTGAAGGTAGGAGATGGGTTTCGAAATTCCACTGTGGCATCCAATATATATTCAAATAATGAATGACTTATCAAAATAGGCACGTGATGTGGTGACCCCAACCAACATTCCGTTAGAGTTGTCCTATTACATTGCCTCGTATATCAACCATTGTCGAAAACGTGGTCAATGTGACGATGTGACCTTTAACCTTATGGAGGAATGTGAGTAAAATATAATAGTATCCAATAATACGCAAGCCTAACTGTTTTATTATTCTGCAAAGCCTTATCCAGTTTGGTGGAATGCTTGACCTCATTCGAACGTATTCTCCGAACTCCAATTCCTTTGGCGTATTCCGTACATCTCCATCACATGACTTGGTTATATCTTCTGGCCTTACCTTATCAAATAATGGAGGAACTTGGTTGGTGGACAGTTGCTGTTGTGGCCATTGCAACTTTCTCCTTTATCGGTATTTTGGAGATCGGATGGGAAATTGAGAATCCGTTTGGATACGATGCAAATGATTTGGTATGCCATGAAAATGAAAATTTTGCTAGTAACATGCAACCAACTTATTTTGTGTGTTGCAGCCACTGGATGACTTTTGTAAAGTCATTCACAGAGAAATAGATCGTGTCCTTTTTCAAAAACCAGTTAACTGTGATGAGTGGGTGTTTTCCGAAAACAATCGACCCTTTGCTCCAGAGTGTATGATGAGTGCTAAAGAATTGTCGACCCGACCTGTGGATCATATTTCGTTCATGTGTTCACAAAATCATCGAAGATCCCCAACGCCAATGGATAATGGATTGTTGAAAGTACCAGATTTGTAGGCTATGAAAATAAGAAACGTTCTCGTAAAGAAGATGCATGGTGGAAAATAAACATGATTCAAGTTCTCAATACATAGATACTTACTTCGGATACAACCCTTTTCATGAAATACGAACCTGCACAATAAAAAATACAGCTGTGTCCATCATGACTTGTTTTGCATAACAAGATGTTCATTTCATGTAACTCAACACGGAGGGGTTACTGGTTCCAAAGGTTACTTTAATGTAGTAGTAGTTTGTTGATAGTTATAGAAGACATCATCGAGTTGGATTAAAACAAGCACAAAAGTTTTGTTCAACAAACTAAGCAAAATATAAATTTCGGTACAAAATGGCAAGTCAAATCCGGGCCACAGTGTTTCGACATCCGGAAATTGGTTCATTTTTTCAAACTCAGCCAAAATTAGAAAATCCTTTTTTAGCGGATGGATTCCTACGAAGGACACTTGCTCGGATGTTGCCTGCAGAAGTAATTTGGGATTTGTGGATTTGTCTCATTTTGTTCTACTAATTTCTTTAATCGGGATTTTCTTGCATCTTTCAAGATTTACCAAGTTGTATCAAAAGATTTGACCCGATTCGGAGAAAGAGTTAGACATGAATTAGAACCCTTATCGGAAGAATGCGAAAAGAATCCGCCGTACCTGGCACAATTTGACTCTTGGGGAAAGCGGGTTGACCAGATTGGTATGCACTACTTATCCACAAATTCCTAAATAACTTGGTAAACTTAGTGAGTTCTTTTCCGCAGTAACTGCCGAAGCATGGAAAACAATGAAGAAAGTAACTGCGGAAGAAGGAATAGTAGCGATAGGATATGATAAACAGTATGGAGAATATAGAAGACTATATCAATTCGCAAAGTCTCTAATCTTTACGCCATCCTCAGGATTGTACAGTTGTCCCATTGCAATGACGGATGGTGCTGCTAAAACTATTCAGGTCAATAAATGTTTAATAAATGACATTACAGTTGAAAATATGGTCATTACTCACAGCGTACGTTTGACCTTTCCAGACTCTGGGACTTAAACAACTCGACTTTGCCTTTAAAAGGTTGACTTCTCGGGATCCAAAAGAATTTTGGACGTCTGGCCAATGGATGACGGAAAGACGCGGAGGAAGTGATGTTGGAAGCGGGACAGAAACTATTGCAATTCCTCGAGCTGATGGAAAATACACGCTTCACGGATACAAATGGTTTTCATCTGCAACAGACTCAGATATGGCGATAACTTTGGCACGAGTGGCGAATCCGGACGGTACAGTGAGACCAGTAAGTTAAATCTTGATCATATCCTAGGAGTTGGATTACTTTGAAAAATTAAAGTACTTTCTCCACAGGGCTCAAGTGGAGTGTCTATGTTCTTCTTGAAAACTCGGAGTGAGGATGGCAGCTCTCTGAACAACATTCAAGTCATGAGATTAAAAAACAAATTGGGTACAAGACAATTGCCCACGGGCGAGCTGCTACTGGATGGAACGGAAGCAGATCTAATTTCCGATTGTGGTCGTGGGATTGCAAGCATCACGCCTATGTTGACTTCTACCAGAATCCAAAATGCTATTGCGAGCGTTTCACTTATGCGAAGGTTGGTTTCTTTAATATGAAATTTTGTCGTGTCAAAAGTTATATTAATGTGAGATTGATTTCGAACTTTTTATACTAATTTTTTAAACGAGAATGTTTGTAATTTTTGAGCAGGATCCTCAGTCTAGCGAGAGACTATAGTAAACGAAGGGTATGTTTTGGATTACCAATTGCAAAATATCCTCTACATGTGAATACTATGGCTGAATTGGAGCTGGAAACCAGAGGAGGAACGAGTTTGCTTTTGGAGACTGTGAGGTAATTTTTGTTTACTGTGCATACAAACTTTTCCTGGCTTCTCGAATACTTCAGAGTTATACATTCTTACATTCTTACACAACAATTTGTAATAATGTGGATGCATTTTTTTTCTTAAATTTTGTTCCTCAGGCTGCTGGGGAGATCGGAAGAAGGTACAGCAGAACCGGATGAAGAGCACGTCCTTCGCCTTCTTACCCCAGTTTTGAAATTGTACACTGCAAAGAAGGGAATGGGAGTTATGTCAGAGGGGCTAGAACTTTTTGGAGGTCAAGGATACATTGAGGACACGGGCATTCCAAAACACTTTAGAGATGCACAGGTATGTGTGCCACATTTTTAAAATAGTAAAATGACTCATAAGCTATAACCAGAACAATGTTCACACCTTATGATTGCTGCTCTACTGTGATACATGCAAAAACAATTTCATACGAGGCATTGACGTTATTCGTATTCAGCACAGAATCTTAGAATGATAAGGTTGGTATTGCAAAAATGAATGTAGGGAATTGAGATTGAGATTTTACGGAGAGAAGGTCGGGAAGGTTTTTGTTCTAAAGTGTGACATTCCATGTATCCTCATAAATTTAAAGATTTGTCGTAGTCGACGTCACGTTCGATATTTCCCTTGTTAATCAGCCAGTTAATCATTCAAACAATTATGAATCGTATCGCTCTAGTAAATCAACGGACTTCATTGGATTAGATTTTTATTCGACCACAAGTCTATTTATACACTTTCTAATGAAAATGATAAGCTCTCTGAAACAGATTCATTTGAGTACAGTTTTTTTTGCATATTACTCTATCCGTATGACAAAATAATTTTTGCATCATATCAGTAATTATTTCATGAAAACATTAAATTGCAAGAGAAAAGTAACTCACTGTTATCGGATAATGCCTTCCGTGATTATTCGGAATATTTCTTTTCATTTTCAACCCTATGTACATACAAAGTGTTTACCCTAGGTTTTGCCAATATGGGAAGGAACAACCAACATTCTTTCTCTCGATGTTTTACGTGCGATCGGAAAGTCTAAAGGAGAAACACTAAATGCATTTGAGCGTAATTTGCAAAAGAGGCTGAAACTAGCAGAGACAACTCGACCGGAACTGTCCCCTGCTGTCTCCCTCGTGGGTTCTCAACTTAATAAATTGATTCACACCCTGAGAGAACATTTGGTAAGTTTTTCTGGCCTTATTTACAAAATACTGTGTATTGACTACACTGGATCCAAGTTGGGTCACAAAACCAGTGAAAGGAAACCTTTTATGCGTGATAAAGTTTAAGGAATGCCTTTCTCCTGTCAATCTTTATCAATGTCAAAGTCAATTTCTTTTTCACTGGCTAAAAAGGAGTTGTGTTCAATTTCAATCCAACATTTCTTATTTACTTCACAGGTCCAAGAGTCGGCAGCTCGTTTGTATGCTTTCGCCATTGGAGATTGTGCAATCGGTGAAAAATTTTGCTCTAGTTTTCGTATTTTCTTGAGTGAAACTTGACGTCGAGTTTTGTTCGATGTCATATGATCTATAGTATCGATCTATGTATCAGTAATTGTTACATTAGTACAAAGACATGTCATCAGACCACGTTAGAATAGTGGCTTAATTTCAGTTCTCTTACAGGGACTTTCCTTTTGGAACATGCTTCCTCAAAATTGGCAGCCAAATCCGATGTGACCACCGCACTCCGATGGGCACAACACATACCAAAGTTTGAAGATCTTTTGACGAAACATGAAGCCAACTCGGATTCAGATTCAAATGAGCTTGTGTATGATTCCTATGAGGAAATTGCTGTTTAGAAGTATCGTGGATATTAGATGCATATAGGTACATTGCTACAAGTTACCTTTCACAATTATTATGAAATATAATTTTTTGTTATACAACTTTAACACGAGATGAAACCCAAATAAATATTTATTTCCGGGAAAATGCAATATCCTGACAAGAGTTGATAGTATTTAGTAGACAGCTACTGTGCGTGATTAGACTTTTGCTTGGCAATGGAACTACTCCAAATACGACAGATCTTTCACATTTTACAAAAAGGGAAATTGTAATTGGGTGATTGAGAAGACCACTCGACTATGAACGTGCTTTGATATAAAAAAAGATATCAGGTTTTCCAAGAAACATGTAATTCCAATTTCTGTTCAATTGGTTGGAAAAATGATGAACAACTACTTGCTCTAATTGGGATTAAATTGGGAATGAAAGTAGATAGAGTAAGAGAAAGCACGTCAAATTATGAGTTCAAAAAGTAAGCATTGGTGAGATGGAAAGAATAAAGTAAAAATGCTCAATTCTGAAAAATTCAGTCTCATTCTTCAGTTGGTATCTCACGGTGAAAGTTCTCGCTCGCTTTCTCTCCGCTTTGTAAACTACGTGCTGGTTAGTATGTAGGTTTCTTTTAATTAGAATCCTTCAAATTTTTAGAGAGGATTTGTAGTCGGCTGATTACGTGTACCTGGATTTGTTTCTGGCTAATGCACGTCGTCAACTTGACCAGGCCACATTCGTAAAAATATTTTTAATATAACTACTTGCAATGTCAACATGAACTACACAACGGAACAATCTTCATCGTTGAGTTTTTACCTCCGGAGAGAAGACAAGTTTATCTCAAAGCTTTCTCCACGCGGTGACCTTATTTGTGGAATCATACATATAGTGACGGGTAACAAAACGTCTTTTATTTGTATAAAATTTTCCAGATACTGAATTACTCGTAAAGCTCAAACAAATCTTTTTACAAATATTTACTTGTCAAATGTTCACTGTTTTCATTTTCGCCAGAGTAAATAAACCGTTTCACAAATGCTGTGAAGGGACGAAATTCTAGGTTGCATTGTTATGTACATATTCACATTTAGGTGTTTGCAACACGTAACGTGGTCTTGATGATATTCAAGCACCCAATCCAATTGTAAAATACATATAATTTCAAGGTGTGATCTCATTTGGTTGCATTGTTACATATTCACATTTAGGTGTTTGCAACACGTAACGTGGTCTTGATGATATTCAAGCACCCAATCCAATTGTAAAATACATATAATTTCAAGGTGTGATCTCATTCGTTGGAAATGGAGGCAGCCTGGCCGTATTTTACAACAGAAGAAAACAGCTCAGTCCTGCCGAAGTATTTCTGGTCAACCTGGGAATTGTGGATGTTCTCCTTTCCGTCACAAGCTATCCTTTCTCCATGTACTCGAGCTTTCTCCATAAATGGGAGTTTGGTGCAACAGGTCACATTTGTTTGTTATTTTTTTTATTTATGCTTTCACTTTAGGAAATAAGGTAATAAATATGTTTATAGTAAATGTTCGCATAATACCCAGGTTGCGAGATTTATGGGTTTGTTTGCTACTTTCTCGGGTTGGCCTGTCTTGCTTCGTTAACGGCAATTGCAGTCATTCGATTTCTTAAGACGTGCCATCCTAATGTTGGTGAGTGGGTTTTGGGATTGGTCTATTTCTTAATATCAGAAATTATTTGACGTTCTGCATTTTAATCATTTATATTTTATCATCAACATTTAGGCAACTTAATAACTTGCTCTACTGCTCACAAGATAATTGTGGGTGTGTATTTGTACGCTCTGTTTTTGGCGTATTTACCACTCACAGGATTTGGACGCTATGATGTAGAACCGTATGGATTATCCTGTACCTTGGATTGGTCTGCTTCAGGCATTTGTAAGTTAAAGATATAAATATTTTTCACTTTTTAGATGATTATTAAAGTTTATCTTGTGTGTTAAGAGCTCATTAATGTACAAGAAAAATGTTTTTCACGGGCACCTTCTTCAGAAAAATGTTACTTACAACTTTATGCAAAAATTCTACTTTCCATGAAAAAAAAGAAAGTTCTTTCTTTGAAATATTAATCCTTTACTCTCATGGGTATACATATAATATTTAAGTTATAGCCCACATAATAAGTACCGCATGCGTCGCCTGTAATTAATTGCACTTCATTTTAACTAATTGGCAGACACAACAGAAATGAGTGTTCATTTAGCACACTGTATTCCTTTCTTTATTACAGTGAACCAAATGTACATTGTGCTGGTAACGATCCTTTGCGTCTTCCTGCCAACTGGAGTCATTGTCTACTGCTACTCGCAAATTGTTCTCCTTGTTCGGAAGTCCGACAGATTGGTGGGTGGCAGGAGAGTGAGACGGCAAAATATTTCAGACATTCAACTAACATGGGTAAGATTCTTACCTGCATGAATAAAAGAGTTGTAGTGTCCCATGACTAACTTTCTCTCAGTTTTTACCAAACGTTCCCTTGCATTATATATGCTATGTAGTGCATAATTAATTGGAATGGAATTGAATTACTTACTTTAATGTGAAATGTTTCTGCAAACCAGCCGAAATCTTACAATGAAAAATGCAATGCAAATGTACTTGCTTCACATAGCAGATTATATTATCAGTGAATATAAAAGAAAGTTATTTCTTCATGGGACAATCATAAGTAAAATGTTTCCACTTCCTTAGTATTCTACAGATTGAGACATGCTGGTCAATTGACACTCTCAATTCCATTCATACTTGAGTAAAAAGTAATACTAAACTATTTTTGTAGATGAGTGGCATCATCACTTTGGGTTTCGTGGTGGGATGGTTTCCTTACACGGTGGTGTCCTTATGGGGTGCTTTCACAGACGAAATGCTACTTCCGATGTGGGCCTATTAAATTTCGAAATAACTACAATTCTAAGCGAAATGTTTATTTGTCTGATATAATAATTGGAGCTGCAACAGTCAAGAATTTACTTTCTCTTTATAACTTTTATTTTTTACCCATAGTCAAAGTACCCATAACCAAAGTTTATAAAATTTACCCATAACCAAAGTAATACTAAACCCAATTACAGAGTAATATAAGTAATCCACTGCATAAGACTTTTCTGATTAGTTTAGGTCCATGGAATGGTTTACGCTGGTGTAAATCACTGCATCATGAAATGTTCTTTTGTTTGAAAAATGGATCCATTTTCTTGTAATGATTTTGTATAACAACTTAGATCCGTACATCAAAAGTGCCAAAGTAAGGAAAGCAAAAACGTGGGACAACATAAATTGAGCCTGGACAATTTGAGTAGAACTTGTTGCTGATTGTTCGGTTAAAATTTCAACCACAAGATCGTCTGGAGTTGAGAATTTGCAAACCTTGTGAATGTAGCCTTCTGAATCGTAGAACCTCCCGCATTTTGGGCATGCGATTCTAGAGTTCGTATACTTCAAATTCTCTGAAGTCTTCACCTCAACGTCAGATTTGGTTACTTTCAATACAACATAATTTGGGTGGTCCGTGCTGGGGTTGACCTTTGTAGTTAATGAACCCAAAGCCGCTTCTTGAATGTAACCTTCAACCTCATTACTAGCGATGTGGTCTAAGAATCTTTTTTGATGGTTCGCGTTTGTAGGTTGTCGAGTAAACAACTTTGGGTTTTCGTCCCACAACTGGAAAGTCAATGGATGCATTGATACAGATTTCAGGGAATGCAATAGTTCTCCAGCGATTTGCCAATCTGCTTATAAAAAAGATTTTTAGTGGTTACATTACTTTCATTAGATTAGTCCATTTTCTTTTAGAAGAAACAACAGAAAGCAAAGCACCAAAACTACAAATGACTTTATTCACACCCACCAGGTGAAATATTAAAATCTCCCAACCAGATTTTAATATTGCTGTCAGGCTGGCTTCTAAAAGCTTCAATTGCAGACAGAATTTGAAGGCGTTTTAGATATCGATAAATCCCGGAGGGATTCTCGCCCGAAATTAGGTGCGAACTAATAAGAGTCACATCCGGGTGTCCTACAGATATGATCAAACACTATTAATGTTCATTGAAACCATTATTTTACTGATTAAACAACCTTCTCGCTTTAGCGTAGTTATTATTTGTCTGTGGTCAGTTTTGCCCACTGACGGGATGGACAACTGGCTTGCGGAAACTTGGTATTGAGGATGGGCTAAAATTACTTGGCCGTGTTGACCCGCGTATTTATTGTTAAGTGTTCCTCTTGGGTCGCCAACGATATATCTATTCCATCCTGGCATTACCTTCTCCAAAATTTCTAGTTTCGATTTACGGTCAGCATTCCCATCTTGGGTCGTCCACTCTTCTGTGATGTGCGACTCTGAGATACAGATAACGCTGCATCCTTGTTTAGTGCATTCCCTATTCAATTCTTCTATGTGTTGCTTCTTCAACCCTTGTAAATTAACTGCCATTGCAGTAATTGCCACATTTGAAGGTATGTCTGCCGGTCGAAGGCCGGTGGCCGTCACTGTTTCAAGTACAGATCGTCGAAATCCTTTGACTGATTCTCGCAATGAAGGGGTCAATGCTGTGATGGCCAGTGGAGTTCTCTTGTTCTCCATTCCATAAAAATCGTAGAGAGCTTGCAGGATTTCTATTTTCAATGTTCTATCAATGTTTAACATCGGTCCATCCCAAATCAAATCCTCCGGACAATACGGGGGTTTCGTCTGCCATGAAATTGATCCTGCAGTTTCACCTGGTAGTGCTACTTGAAGAGCATTGACGTAAAATTCTTGAAAAAGATCTGGACTTAAATCTTTCCAATTTCTCGGCAGTGTAGGGAGATTAGGTGGAGGATTTCCTACATCCAATCTGTTGGTTTGGCCATAATTCTGATACATTGAAAGCAAAATTCGCTCAGTTTGCTTCCTGTTCATCCATTTAGTTGGGTAAAAAGCAATGTCTTCTGGCCACCAACTGCACGAGACATGTAATAAATACTGATTTAAATTTGTGTATCACAAATTTTCTTTCAATTCTTATAATCGTAATGTATATCTTACGCCGGCTTCGTTGATTGCCCCCACCTAACCTTTCCATTTTCGAATTTTATAAGAGGATCCTTAAACAAAGCAGCGTACATATGATTTTTTATTTGGGATGCGCTCATTTCTATAACTTTGACAACAACAAATAATTAATTCCAGTTGCCATACAAATTACACATTGCACAATTAAACTTACAAGGTTTCCGAAGGATTGGAAGACTTATTTCAGTACCCTCCCCTTTAATTTCCTGAACCTTGTATTTGTAGTCTTGGTCATAGTAGTCATACATGGTTTTGATTAGGTAAATCAGTCCATTTTTCTCGTTGTGGTTTGGGAAAACCAATTTAGAGTTACTTCCATAAGTAACTTCTGGTGGCCACCAGACAAATCTGTTGGTTGGGTCAGCCCAATTCAACCGTCCACTGCTTGTTCGTCTCATTGACTTGTCCAAATCATAGTTTCGTGAAAGAAATAATCGTAGATCGGTAACTTTCATGGACTCCACTGTAAGCGAAAAGGTTTGCTTCAATTCTTTCGCGTATTTATGTGACTCATACTACAGTGTATTTTACAAATCTTGCCACACAATTAAAGAAAAATTGCTTCACTCAGGTACAATCAAAGAGAAATGAAGCCATTTCTCTTTGAGAATTTTTAAGTTTCATTTGAGGGTAGAAATTATGTGGCACGATTTGAAGGAAACAAGTTGTTGGGCAGAAAAAAATACTAATTGATTTGTGACTTACATTTCATTTCAAATGTCTCTAGATTATAGGTACCATCCTCATCTAATCCTTCTTTTTTCAATAACTCTTCTTTTCCATACCAACTGTACATTTTTTTTAACAAACGGCAAATTCGTTCTTTACCGTGGTTTTGATAACCCTTCATTCCACGCTCCGCTGCGTTTAGGGGAAGGACATTAAACGGAATATCCGAGTCCCACCACGCCGGTCTGGCTGACATGGAATGGAACTTATTTTCATTGGCAGAACCCCATTGTATTGTCGGTTCCTTAGACAGTGCTTCAATCCAAAAAATTTTTAATTCGGGGTAACTCATCTCGAGAACTAGACAGATAAAATTTGATAAATGTTTGTAATAAAACTGCACGTTTTGATTGCAAAAATTAGGATTACTATCTTTCTCTGGGACAGGGTAATCGACATCGTCATCGTTCTTCAATTTCAACTTGTCGCTCTGATGATAATAGTCGTACATTTTTTTAAGTAGCCAAACGTAAGTTTCTGCTGTGGTTAGTGGCTTCGATTTTCCATTAATTACAACCGCAGCTTTCCTTTTCTGACCGTCGAAAGGTATTCCTTCATCCCACCACTCTGGTTTAGTGGACAATGCGTAATTTATAGACACGCCATTAGCTAAATCGGGTCTGCAAATTAAAAAAGGACATTAAAATTTGCAATTAAAATACCTACAATAGGCAACTACGGGACGATTTTACCGTTCAAGTACGCTTATCCCCTTCTCTTTCTGGAGCTGCGAATTAAAAAATCGCATCTTAAACGCCTGTCCACTTTCGTCTTGTCCTAAATAGAAATCAAAAACATCCCGTAAAGACGTTGGTACTGAAGGAGTTGTAGTGTTATTACTTTTCCTTCCTATTGGATCTAGTTCACGGTGAACTGAGCTTGAAAGAATTTGGTGAAGAACATCCTGGGGAGCTTGATTAATTTTAGATGTGCCTTCCACTACGTTTTCACTAAAAGCATAACCACTTTCCAATTACAACACTTACAGTTTAATACTATTTGTATTGCTAGATATTTCAACCTACCCTCCACGACCTACGTCATTAAGACTCGTTACTTTAGATATTGACACGCCAGCCTGGACTGCTGTGACTCGAAAATGTCGATTATCAACCACTCCTTGTCCTTCCACTGAACTACTTCCTCTCGCGGAACTAAAAAAAATTACTATCAGGTCAGCGGTTCAGCCAGCTACCTTTACCTGTTACTCACCTTGATACCCTTCCTGTATCAATACGAGTCCGCACTGGCCCTCCACCTGTTATATCTGCGACTCCTGAATTTTGCTTCTTTGGGTTACTACCTGCATCGAACCCTTCGACGCCTCCGCGTTTTCCAGGACGAACACCGCGGATAAGTGAACACCATAGAAGAGCAATTAATAGTCCAAATTTCAAAAGGCTCGCTCCCATTGTATTGTCACCTTAAAACAAATTTTTATAGTCGATACCAATACCTAATGTCTATGCATACATTTGCTCACCACATAAAATTGGTGATAATATAATACGTCTTTATTTACGACTGAAGTGGAGCCGAGCTGAGAGAGAACTATTCATTTTACTACGAAGTAGTTGGGACAAGTTGATTTTGTATGGCGCAGGTAATTGTAGTTTCTCTTAGCAACAAACTTGAAGTTCTCCTCAATGATAAACCTATTAGCGTGATGTAATTTTTTAAACACGTTCCACGGTCACAATACATTAACTTGTATTGAAGACTAACAGCTAAGTTGTTGTTTTTCGTGTTATTGTCTCGTTTTCTCGAGTTATGCAGCTTTCAGAAAGACTGAAAGGTGAACTTCGTGGTGGTGTTTTTTTTACTCTTTGTTGTTCTACCAATGCTAGTTGGACCTGGTTTTTACTCATTCATACCTTATTTAAAGGTAATGGGAAATTGTAGTGAAACGTTTGCATAATCAGTAAATCGTGCAGAAAACAACAGTTTCATATAATATCCGTCAACTGTGGGATCTGTGATGTGGTCTGGAGTAGTTCCAGTGGGAGGTTGCAAATAATAATGGGACCTGTTTCACAATTACATAAGCGCTTGAAACGATTTAAGTTGTGTCTGGGAGGAAACTGATTTTGAGGAAAGCTCGCATAGCACATTTTTTGGATTCTATCTCTCTCATGATTTACCGGCGCAGATAATAATGACAAATTCAGTCCCGTACGTATTTTAGTTAGGGAATACTTTAGCTGTGAATAAGACGCCAAAAGTCGTCGCTGCTAAGTAAAATGAAGTAATTTCTCCACGCATAGAATGCTGTTTGAAATAAAATGCAAATAAGTTTGAAGACAGATTGTTACTTTTCAATGAATTTTATTTATTTTTTTAGACAATTTATGTCGACTACCACAAGAATTCTATTATTCCTTTACACATTGCTGATACTTTGCCATATAACTAAACCTGTTTTTCATGCAGCTTAATTGCGCCGTATTTTATTTATTGTTTTAGACAATTTATGTCGACTACCACAAGAATTCCATTATTCCTTTACACATTGCTGATACTTTGCCATATAACTAAACCTGTTTTTCATGCAGCTTAATTGCGCCGTATTTTATTTATTGTTTTAGACAATTTATGTCGACTACCACAAGAATTCCATTATTCCTTTACACATTGCTGATACTTTGCCATATAACTAAACCTGTTTTTCATGCAGCTTAATTGCGCCGTATTTTATTTATTGTTTTAGACAATTTATGTCGACTACCACAAGAATTCCATTATTCCTTTACACATTGCTGATACTTTGCCATACAACCTGTTTTTTTACAGATCAACCAACGGTATGCTAGAATTTGGCCATAAAACTCTCGTTTCATTGTAGAACGGAAGGGCGAAGATGATAAAAAAGGGTTCAGGGATCCATTCATAAAAATCATGAAGCAGAACTGTCAGTTTCTTTTCATTCTCCGGTTTTGTGGTTATTATGATGGATTTGTTAACACGACCATATAAAACGTCCTGCTTGTGCAGATCAATAACAATATATTTCCACTGTTCTCGTGACTTATTAGAAAACACGAAGGTGTTTCCTCCTTCATCGTCGTAGTAGAAGTAAGGTAACGAAATATATGAGTTTCCAAATTTCCAGACTACGAAAGGTACCAAATAAGTTTCATCATGCATAATCCAAGTGTTGTAAACTTCTGGTTGGAAGTAGCCTTCCACTTCAACCGTCAGGTTATTTATAATATTCTCACATTTCAAGTTGGAGCCCATTCTAAGAAATGAGAAATTTGCTGACGACATCATGCTCAGTTTATTAGTTTGAATACCTTGAAACTTTTTTACAAACACCGTCGCATTTTGCAAGGGAATGTGCAAGCTGCTGTTGCCACTCGCAGCATATATGAACCACGACCCGTTCTTAGGGAAAATGTCATCACCAAAAGAGCTCCCAATAAATACTGAGCAATTTCGGTATTCCAAAATAGTTGACAAGATTGCGTCTGACCAAGTTTTGGTAACATTCACTTTAACCGTTGCAACAGGATTTTCTACGTCAATAGGACAGTCCTCAATCAAAGGTATAAATCTTGTGAACTTGATGACTTTATCTGTGTGCCTTACGAGTGACGTGATGGAAGTACTGTCTCTTATAATGAACGGCACATTCCGACCAATGTTATTCCTCACATCTACACTGACTGACAAATGTGGGTAATTTATCTTAAGATTATAATTATGAATTAAAGTGTCAGACCAAAAACTTTGGGAATCATTGTACAATAGTATTCTCCACAAATTACTCCAATCAAAAGTTGTAACTGGTTGCATTGAAATATTAGGTGAAACTTGGTATAAGTCCAAGTGTCTGGCATTCAGAATTACAAAGCCTTGTTTAATGGAGACATGAATGTAATCAGGTTCGGTTTTGTTAAAATGAGGTAGCAAATCCAAGTTAAATGTTTTGTTGCCGTTAGCATGAAACCTGGTATTACCAGATATTATAACATTTTGGCAGTTCGCAATTTCGTCGGGCCTACTCACATTCTGACTTCCTTCAGTTTGAAGTATTATTCTTTGACTAGTGGAATCCTGAAGATTTGTACACGATATTATTTCCCGAGATTTAGGGGTTCCGTATATATTGATCTTGAAGATTTTTTCTTGTACTGACTCGTTCAGCCATACGCGTACCTTTTCGCCTACACTTGTCATTGTCAATCTAGAGTTGGTTTCCTCGATTCGAAGTTTGACAAAAGACAAATGATCTTGCCAACCTACCGTAAGACTGGAACCATTACCTATCACGAATTTTCCACCATGGTACTTTTCGTGTGGTAAATCCGTTTGAATTAAACTGTTGTCTGGAAAGTATATGTTAACATTTGTAACTTCATCTTTTGGAAATATGACATTGAAGTGAACCATGTCACCATTCCCAGCTTTGGGTAAGGTCATGTAACTACCACCCTTCAAACCTCTAAGGTATACTAAATATCTTGCTGTCTGTGTGATGTTAAAATTGTTGTTTACCGTGGCAGTGCATCCATCACACAAATGTGTCAGAACGGCATAATCTGGAACATCCAGTGGACAATAGAACGGAAACGACAATCCAAAATTATGAGTACACTTCAATGTGTAGCCATTATCCACTGAGACAACGCATGGTGACGAAAATCCCGTTGGTGTCTTACCTTGGGCCCTAGAGGCATTGTACTGTTCAAAACGATTAAATATTATTAAATTGTTAAACTACGCTTACATTAACTCCCGCATTTCATGAATTAACGTACCTGGTCACGTTGGACCAGATTCAAAATGCAGCTAGGCTTGAAGTGGTAAGAAGAAATGACACCTTTATAGTTTGTGTAATTCTGAAGCACCTCACTATGAGACTTTCTGGTGCTCGTTAGAAGTGCAGATTTCAATTTCAATCTTTCCAGTTCGGAGCTTGCTGGCCAGATGGGAATTACCGTCGTCATTATGCTGTTGAAAACATGCTCTCCATTTGGATAAATTCCTTTTTTATTTAACGCGTGTATTTTTGTCCACACATTGTAAGTCATTTCTACTCCGAGGAGACAAACATCAATCGCCATCCCCACTTTGAAAAATGGGATAGTCAAGAGAGTTGCCACCACGTCGACAACTGACAGTGCTATGTCAACCTGGGCATCGCTGAAACAAAGACATAATTGCTTATTTTGTGAAATGTAAAGCATGGAACATGCAGCAGCACGTTATCCACTCACCGAACAATATGCTCGTCACAGTCACCTATCGTTGCATTTTTTAAACATTTTTGTAATATTAATGAGCTCCGGATAATGCTCTCCATATTAAATGCAACAGTAGGAAGAGTAGCTGCAAGACCTCCCCATCGTTTCACTTTTTTCAATTTCTCAACTGCTTGCTCCATTCCCTCTTTCGTAACTGGGCGTTTGAAATTAAAGTTCACGGCATCTGTCTCGAACACTCCCTCCTTAAACAGTTTCCAATTGGATCTAATAATAGAGTGTTTAACAGGGTGTTATAAATGGAGTTTCAAGAATACAGTCATAAAATGTAGAAAACAACAATAGTTACTTTTTGGTTAGCCAATTTTCTATTTTTCCAGGAACTATTTTGTTGTAGGTTACAGCTCCAGCAAACATAGCAGCTCTGATGTAACAATCCATCGCTTTCCAATCTTGTCTGCATATTTCCGCAGTTTGGATGAATCCACGAGCGAAGAACATTTGCCCAATCCACTTACTGCTGCTTGGGAGGTTATTAATTTCCATGTTTGCTTTGTTGTAGTGATCTGCCAAGAAGTCATCCGCATCGGGTCCGAAGCTTTTATCTTGACCCTAATTGGTTTTTTATTATAATGTCATAACAACTGTTAGAGTAAAAAATAAGTTTGGAACTACCTGATGTGTTGGAATCACCCCTTTTAAAACGGCGTCTGCTATGACATCAGGTGCAATTGTTTGGACAAAAAACTGATGTATCCTTCTGTTTCCATGCTCGTCTTCGCAGGAATGGCTATGAAAAATGTATATTATCCCAATCAGTAATAATTTTATCATTTTGAAGAGAATTTTCTCCACTATAATGGAGCAAAAACACGTTGAAAAGATTAGGAAAGAGGCCGTTGGAAATGAACATTGTACGCAGAAAAAGAAAACGCCAAACTCTGTATTGAATTTTTCTGTTGGTTGCGGTTGGAGGCTCCGATGGAAAGGGGTGAGAACTGGTTCGGGTGAAAGTCGGAGATAAAGCGAGGCCTGCGTCACACTGCAGACCTAAACTAACGGGGCGGGTGGAGAACACCCGTCTATCACTTTCTCCTTGCTTTGCCTGCCGTTGTGAACTGCGTTGAATGGCCCTAGTGGACGTCTCCATTGTCACCCACAAAATGCATGAAACGATGCAAATAAAAAATAGTTATTGGGATTCATGAACAACGAAATGACCGTCCACTCAAACAGTTTATGATCTCATAGTTTCCAGTACAATGGGATGATAATTTCTTCGTACAACCACTTATGGATGCTCTCATAAGACGTAAGCCTATGGAAGATTAAGGGGTCATCCAGTCACTTTTACTCTACTTTCACTCAGTTTTTTTTTCATCAACAAACCATTGTAAAGCACACAATTCGTGTATAGCACCGGCAACCCAAAGTGTACCACAAACCAAATGCTCACTTTCACCACCCAACTCAGTACGTCACTTTTATCATTTTGGCCAGATCGCTCATATTTCGTTTCCATATTTGTGATCAGAGGATGACCACTTCTTCCGACGTCACAGATGGCCCACATACTCAAAACATTTTCCATAATGCTGGCAATTGTTCACACATGAAGTTTATTCAACTTTCTTCTACTAACGTGTCTCCCCAAACGGATAATGGGATGCAAACTGTGAATACTTCTAAAAGTGAATATTGCATCGAAACCAAGAGTAAAGGAATGTATTTGTCCCTGGACCCTCAAAATTCGACAAGCTGCACTTTTTCTGGGACATTTACAGCCACAATTTTCATTCCAACAAACCCCAGTAATGAGGAGAGGATGGCTGAGTTCAACACAAAAACTGAATGGATTCCTCTGAATACGGTGGATAAAGGAGAAATCGTGGCTCAATTTCAGGAGTCTTCAGCTCCAATTAATGACCCAATCATTAGTGGCAAAATGGTCATGAAATGATTAGTGGCAATAACAGATGCTTTACAGTCGTTTTGTGTCCGTCTGTCTGGATCAACTATTTTCGAAATCTGCCTTTGGATATCTGCCAATTTGGTCCTGGTTTGTCCAAAGATTAACTGATTACAGGTCGCAAAGTTACAACGCCGGCTACAGGTCATCCAAATATTTTTCGAATAAAGCAACAAGCTTGCTATAATGAACAACACACCTCACACCTTTTTGTGATTAAAGTAAATTGTACCTTTTCATTGAGTGTGCTGAAGATACTTCTGCGGTCTGTTCTTGATCAGCATGACGGTGTGATCGGGTTTCATTTCTCATTTGTAACTAATGAGTAATGGTTGGTCGAACTCGAACTGAATATTTAACAACCGCATTTAATGAGAGAACAATGCCCAAGCGTTGGAGTATATTTTTACAGCGTTTTATAAATGTACTAGATAGGAATTAAATGCTTATTTTTACTAAGGAAAGACTAATGATGAGACAATGACCGTCAGTACTGACATTTTTCAATTGTAATATTAAAATACAAAAAATAATAATAAATGCATAAATGTTTTTATATTAACATGTTCGTGATTCACTTTCACCTTCTATCTCAAACCTCTTTCCCAGAATTAAATAAATTCAATCATAATTAGAAAGTATTGTGGAAATAACGGAAATAAGACATCAGATATTTGTCAGCCAGTCATATTTTCCAGATCAAATCGTGGAAATTAACCGTTCAATAAGTTTCGAAATAATTTGTTTTTAGATTTAGCGTTTAGATGAGTTGTTCCCTCCTGCTTTCGGTGCACATTTCTTTGATAAAATAAAATCACAGGCTCATTTTCTCCGTTTTGATCTCAATCTCAAAGTTCGTCCTATAAGAGCTAAAGTAGAGAAAGTTCACGCCAAGTTGGATTGAAAAAACTCAATTTGATTTAAACTTCGTACATGCTTATAAAAATATGGATAATACGACCATATTTTATAAATACATCCATAGCGAGTATATCGGTATTTCCATGCAAAACATCAATTGCAGAGTATCCGCTTTTTTCATCCGGAGGCACGAAAAATGATGAGATTTTCTGATCTATGGACGATGATAAACATGCATGGACAATGAATCATAGCATCAGGATAAGTCGACCAACATCCGGCAAACTTAAAGTAGAATATTCATTCACCCGATGTGATTCACAGATCTCATCCGTTTTAAAGGATTCTAATATTGCATAAAATGGATAGGCAGCGCTAAGATGACGTGCGTTTCTTTATGTATGCAATACTTTAAATCAGGTCGAATCCAGACTAGCATGGAAAGTTTAAAAAGAAGCTGGCTTAATTCAGATTTAGCTGTCTGGGCCAAGGTCTTATGTAATGATGACATGTTTTCAAGTCTCAAGTGTAATCTTAATCACTTATCCCCGGTTTAGCAAACAGATTATAATTTCATGAGTGTTATTCACGAGTATGGGAAACAAGATTGAATGTCAAAATGTGGGTGGTATGCTGTCAATAAATAATATTTGACATGACACCCAGTGCCAATTACTTAGTACACCAACTCTTTTGCAAAACAAATATGTCACAAGACAGATATGGATGACATGATATCCAAATCCAATCCACCTGTATTACATCAGAACGAATGAATGATGTAGGTTATAAAATGGGAATTATTTCATCACACTACCAAGAGTCAATTATTTTGAAGTGTGGAGTGAGTTTGAAATTGTTTGACATTTACAAAAAGCCAACAACTTTTTGTCTGGTTTAAGTTTTGCATTTTCTACATCCTCACAACAAAGCATCATTATATTCATCATGGCGTTGAGACCCGCAGAGAAAGCAGCATCAACCCAAGAAAAATTCACGGAATTGAACAATTTGTCCAATGGTGCGAAAATATTGTTTGCTTCCGATGATTTTTTTGCAACTGCCGAGAATCTATTATAAGGTAGAGTAGCTGCAATTTAATTTCCAATTATGCATTTTAATTTGTAAACATTTTCTGCTTGAGTTATTTTTGGACAAACATAAAAGACAATCGTCAGAAACGAGATTGAATGGAAAAAGCTAATTTATTTTGATGCTCGTTGAAATTATTTTTCTCAAACTTTCACTTTGAACCTTTGGGAAATCAGGACTTGTTTTCGGCAAATATTGGCAATTTTGACAAATGTTTTTTTTGCATCCAACTTTTTCTATTTTTACGTAAGTTAGAAAATTATCCAAATGTAAAACAAAATATTTATAGGACCATATGCCCGAATGGAAGGAGGGTGTTTTTTGATCCTCAAGGGAAATGGATGGATGGTTGGGAGACACGCAGGAAACGGATTGCTGGTCATGATTTTTGTATTATAAAGCTGTCTCATCCTTCCGTCATTCATGGGTTCATTGCGGACACGTCTTTTTTTACGGGGAATTTTACTCCTAGAATCTCAATCCAGGCAGGGACACTTTCTCCCAAAGGTACGCCTTTAGACTTTGTTGTAGAATTTTTGGGGTTATAGTTTTCGATTTATTGGGACTGCATTAAATTACGCTCTCATGTTCTTCCTTTAGAGGAAAGCAGTATTCCAAAAAGAACTGGACAAGCGAATACTGCCGCAACAGTAGACGACCTTAAAAAAGTTGGTGGTCTTGGAACGGATGTAAGTTTCAAGTAATACATTTTTAAGATAAGCATGAGATTGAATAATGTCAATCATAATATGGACCACTTTATTCATTTCTTGATGAACCCAGAAATGGACGATGCTAGTGCCAAAATCTCATCTTGGTGCCGGATATTCTGATACGTGTGAAACATTTTTGCCCGTGGAGAATCGAGAAACTTGGACCCATGTGCGTCTCAACTACTTCCCTGATGGGGGTGTGGCTCGTCTCAGAATTTTTGGGCAGGTGAAGAGAACTTGGGAAGATATTTCAAAACATGGAATTTCCATTAAAGATGGCAATGTAAGTACTACTAAAATCTTTCAATGAGTAATTTGCATCTGTTATCTATACTTCGCCAGTAATCTAGAAATATTGTTGTTGCTCATTATAAAACTAAGCCACAGGGCTTGGAAAAATTATTGACTTAATGTGGTTAGATCCGGGGTCTGGAAGTAATTAGCAAAGATTCCTTGTCGAGGAATCAGAGTTTGTTGTCGAGATACGATTGAAAAACAAAGTCTGATTTTTGTTTTTAAACATTGTGGTCTTGTGCTACATGATTAATTTAATTGATTTGGTTGTTTAATGGTATTCACTTACATATTTTATATGAGAAATGATGTTTTATTTTCTTGCATTATTTTGATTTCCACGTAGTCCACACTGTTTGACCTCGCATCTTCCGAACATGGTGGAATATGTATTGGATTTTCTAATGCACATTATGGTCATCCTAGGAATATGCTATTAACACGTCCAATTCCGAATATTGGTGACGGCTGGGAAACAGCGCGTCGGATGGATAGACCCGATGTCATTACGGGTAATGAGCTTGTAATCAAATTATAAGTACAAGGACATGTCATTTTGCTTGTTTGAATGGAAAGCGACATTGACAACTTTCTCTTTTTCGAGTAGAAAATTCTGCTGGATTCATGGAGTCTCCGGGACAGGAATGGGCAACATTTCGGTTAGGAGTTGTGGGGAAAGTTGTCAAAATACAGGTGGATACCACTTGCTTCAAGGTGAGCATATTTAGTTTCCTCTTTATGGCCTGGGAATACAGAATTGCCGAGAGCATTGAATTGTCATAAATGCCAACTTCTTGTATGCTTTACATTTCACTTTGCTTGTGTTATTACATAATGTTCCCATAATAATGCTTTTGTGTCTGGTTTTATTTGCTATCTTGAATTTCTGAATTGTATAAGACGCATTTTTATTAGATTCTATAACAAGTTTGTATTCAACCGGATGTTGACTGATGCATGAAATTGATTGATGTGCAGATCAATGGCTGTTTATGTCAGCTACTTATTGTTAGTCATAAGGAAATCATTTATTTGCAAGATTGTGTAATACAACGTGAACTGTTTAAATTGTAGGGGAACTTTCCGGACAGTTGTAAAGTGGAAGGTTGTTTCATTGCGAAGGATGAAGATGAAAGAAAAGTGATTTCATTTGATGAAATTCAAGAATCAAACAAGATTTGGAAAATGTTGGTTCCCCTTATCAAGGTTCGTTCTACAGACATTCCAAACAAAACATGCTTTGTTTGTTTCCTCATTTGTCTTTCATTTGTCAACTCACAAGTTATTCACATTCAGTGTCAATTTTACTGGTTATTTAGTTCTAAATCAAGGTTGTTATTTGCAGATGGGTCCCCATCAAACTCATATGTTTTCTGTTGACGAGAAAATTGGAGAGAAGATAAGCCATGTACGAATAACCATCGCTCCGGACGGGGGTGTTGCCCGGTTCCGGGTGTGGGGAGTTCCACAACATTAACCTTGACCATATAAATGTCAATGATGCAGCTATTGCTAATAATGTTGTATGAAAATAAATTATAAGAACAGAACTATCTCTGAATATTCTCATTGATTTTGGAATTCTCAAATTGAGGTGCTCAATCATTTATTTCTTTAAACAAATAATTCCCCTTTGAGTCCAATCCTCGCTTGCCCACTAATTTTGACCCTATCTCCAACCAGCGTGCAAACCAGGTCCCCTCCACGCATGGAATGTTGTCTCGCCTTAAATGGTCCATCCGTTCCAAACTCCTTCGCCCAATACGGAGTGAGTGCTGTGTGGGCCATCCCAGTTACGGGATCCTCATTAATCCCACCCGACGGGGCAAAGAATCTCGAGTAAAAGTTGGGACCACTCCCACCCGCTCCCTTCACCGTGACGATGAAGTATGACACAAAGTTATTGGTGTCAATTTCAGTAAGGGCTTGATAATTGGGTTTGACGTTATTACGAAGACCGTCCGGTCCCTGAGCATCCTTCAATCGGATGAAGAGAGTTTTTGTCCCAGGAGAATATTGAATATCTTGAACAATGTCTCGAGAACCTATTAAATGTTTCATGATGTCGGCCAACCACGGATTTTCTTTGGGATCCTGGTTCAAGGCGTGGGTGGGGTTGCTTGGAAAATTTAGTGTGATGGCTTCA
>JAAXNX010000491.1:0-28409 GCA_036491905.1 Folsomia manolachei | reverse complement strand
AACTGTTGTCTTTGTTAGTGGATAGATTTTCATTTATTCTTTGGACTATTGTGTTGATCATTTTTGATCTTGCGGCTTTCCCAAAATATGACGTTTGAGTTCAATTTTTGCCATTTTCAAAGTGTATTTTGCTCTTTTTAAACATATAATGGTAATTACGCAAAAATAAAATAAAGCATTTTTGGTGAGTTTCTTTGAAAGAACTAATCACAAAGTATTTAATATATGTACATTTGTTTGACATTCTCACATCGCCTCTTTCGTTAGTTGAATATAGTTCAAACAAAGTCAACCACGAGATATCTAAACGATGCGTTGTCCAGCAAATAAATACATGCATTCAGATATGCATCAAAAGATAGATAATCAACGAATATGAGACGGTGACAAAAATACTGGAGACCTGTTTGGGCAGACACCACATTGTTTTCATTATTTGCATTCTGTTATTATTACTGAATTGAAAATGTTTTATTTCTTGAAATGTCGTTAGTTATTGCACTTTTAAGAACATTTAATTTTGAAAACAGGATATAATTTTTCAGGAAAAACGCGAATAAAAATTATAATTTCTTTCTTTCAAGCAATACTAGTTTCGTTTTTTATTCCTTCTCTCGCAGGTAACAGTGGTTTTGTACAGTGTAACATGAATTATATTTAAACCTTTCAGACAAACAGAATGGAACAGGCAAGAGAATTCCAATCATTTTTTATAACCACAATCGCAAACAATCAACAATAGTGGTAAACCACATTGAAAAAATACAATTTTCGTTGCTGCGCTCAATTTTCTTGTGGAGCGCAAAATTATTTTGTAATTGAAATTTAGCAGACTTAATTGCGATCACAAGATTGAGTATGTCATTTATTGTATCAGTAAGTTCGACAATGTATTTGCACGCAGTGGCTATCGGAAAATCAGTCAATGCATACCTACACCTGTAGTATGCATACTATCGCATCAGCAGTATCAACTGGTAATCATGTCAATCTTAAATCGTTTAATACAAACAATCAATATTTCGTTTAACAATAAAGTCATTCATAACTATGAAGTAAAAAAAGCTTACCAACTTCAAAGGGAATTCCTTGTGGAGTAGTATTTCATACAAATATTTAAAATACGTTCAAGAAATTTAGATTTACAGTTACTACTAAACTCTGAATTGATTTTTTATTGCGATCCTATCAATTATGAACTACAATGGTCCCCATAATATAATTCAATTGAGTTGTAGTTTGATTGCGCAAAACATTGCGGCACTGTTACTCCCAGCGTTGAATGTAATAACTCAATTCCTTTCACTCCATCTTTTTC
This sequence comes from Folsomia manolachei, assembly GCA_036491905.1. Taxonomy (NCBI): domain Eukaryota; kingdom Metazoa; phylum Arthropoda; class Collembola; order Entomobryomorpha; family Isotomidae; genus Folsomia; species Folsomia manolachei. Next base: position 27,091 of record JAAXNX010000491.1, on the reverse strand, counting down.
ATATCTACATACAGTCATATCTTATTTTTTTAGTGGAGCCTTTCTCGTCTGACAAAATCAATTTTCTTTGCGTAAACACCATTGCGACTAATCTCTTTAAATTACGGTCAAACTGTTTATTTCCAAGTTTAACCATTAGTACCATTCTACTCCTTATGTAGTAAATATGTCCGAACCGGGCACAACATGTCATCCATTTGAACTAACTGTGGGTGACATATTCATGCACATATCGACCATTGTATTGGACAAACATAGCTTGTGTTCAGTTATTCTATCTTCCTGTAACCTTTCATTTCACTTATATTTGCTTAGATTCAACCTTTAATACCTAGGACGAAACGATATCCGGCCAAAGTGAGTATATAACCTTATCCGTTCTGATAATGGGTGTTACGTTATGTGGAGTGTAAACAAACGGAAATAAAGAATTCATGATTGGCATTGGACACAGTCAAACAGACTGACGAGAGGAATTGATACAAAGAAAGGGATGGATGAATGGTTTTCTGACTTTCCCTGCAGGACGAGTAGGGCGGATATCCTTTCCTTTCATCATTGGTTACCGAATTTTGGTGTAGATTGGTGATGGACAAACTGTTGGATATGGATTGACTGTGTTTGATCAGCACTTGGATTGATAAGAATGAGAAAGTAGATAAGACCAATAATTCTTCAGTGCATTAAGAGTGAGGAAGTTGTGGATGGATGGAGTGAATTTGTGAAATTCATTATCCATGAAATCTCATAAAGTATATGCACATTTTTCCCTTAGTACAAATTTTGAAGTTCTATATATATGCAGGTTTGCAGGTGATTATAACTAGCACTGTTGCATTTTAATACCTTACAGATTACAAGTCATAGGTTATCCTTTATTTTAGCAGGATGTAAATTAACGACTGTCTATGATTTTTTTCTACCAATATTCTTTCTACAACCACTGCACATCTTCAGATTTCTATATTTTTATAAATGAACCAAGCTGTTCTCGGTAAAAAAAAATGCATGTCGTTCCAAAGAGCATGTCTCGCAATAAAACATCTGTATGTCGTAAATTTATCAACATGCGAGGTATATATTAACGAAATAAAGCACTGAAGTTTTGTTCTTTCTCCGTTCTTTTCCTCATTTACTTAATCATTTTTAGTTTATGAGATTGCATGAACTCCCAGAACGCAATATCGTTTTAAAATATTTATTTAATATTTAGCCAACTTCGAAAGATAAGTATAAGCCAAACTTGTAGAGGGGTTACACCCTCCCATGTGAGAAATTAAACTTTTACCTATAGCATAATATGGTTTAGGTGAGTAAATTCACCTTTGGCTTCCAAGCCGTAGCCTTCATTTTTCAACCCGTAATATTTTATGACAGCAGAAAAAAATATTAAAAGATATTTGAATGAATTTTGGTAATGCATCTTGTAATTTTTGTCTGTGCTTCCTTTCTTTTACAAGATGCAAAAATGAATTTTGTTTTCCCGATAGAATAACGAATTATGAAGAAAGACCGAAGTGAAACAAACACGGCTTTGGTCTTGGTTGTCTACAATTCCTCGCCATGCACTAAATCAATTGGATGCAAAAGTCAAGTCAAAGCTATGAAATCAAAGTTTCATCTTTCAATTGATTTTTGTCTTCATTCCACACAATGAAGCGCTTTTCCGCATAAGACCTTTCTGCTGAATACAAAAAGACAAAAATTGAGGGTGTAGAGCTGAGATGCCTGATTTGATCCCGACGAGAGATTATGGCGGAGGACACCTTAAGTTGGTAATTTGAGTGAAAGTGAAGGTGTGGCAGAAAAAGGTGAGGTGGTTGAAATGCAATGGTTACTGCAATAAAGATGAAGCCAAAGATAAAATGTCTCATCCCAGGCGACTCCACTTACACATGGAAAAATGGATATTAAGCAAATCCTCTCTCAGGCTTTGTTGCATTGTAGTCAAGTCAAGTCGAGTGCGACAGAGAAAAGATTTGGTCTGGATCTTGGGATGTGGGATATATCCACAGATATTCGAACAATGTATTCGACATTGGACTGGAAGAAGTGAAAGCACCACTTCTAAATACTTCTGATAACAGATAATGGCTGCGTGGCTCCTTAAGAATCACGACAGACTGAAATTACTGAAATGAAATGGGGCAAAAAACGGATTTACTTTTCATATTCAAAAAAGCCAAGAAACCTTTTGCTGCACAATTTCGTACATTACGCCATCATACGCATTGTGCAACCCACTAGGAAAAGCCATGACATTCTATGACTATACTACTTTAAAATAGAAAACTACGCATCAGATAGAATGAAAACAGTAAAAGATAATAGAAATAAATCAGAACACTTTAAAGCTTTCTCAAGATTAATATTGGTGTATTAGAAATTCTTCTCACCTGGATAGTATAATAATAAATTAAATAACAGATTCGAAAGGGTGTCAACAAGAAATGCGATGCTAACATAAAAATTATTTGTCGGTATTTGTAATAGGGGGTGTTTTCTCGTAGTTAAATATTCAATTTTGGTTAGCTTTTTTGTATTCCAGTCTTCGCATCAGGGCTTCTAAACCAATAAAATGAACAAAATGACCGAATAATGCATAAGGTTATTTTGTATAATCAATTGTCCCGTTTTCCTTTTTAGTTTTTTCTTTACTCAAAATAAATTGATCTCTTTAATAAGTAAATCCGATTTTTTGCCGAACTACAAAAATCCAAACAAAAATCACACTACACCCAAAACCAATACCAAATCACAAAAATATTTGGAGACTGTTCTTCCAGTAATTTAGGCATCATCCTGGCTTCCCGGATATAACCACATACATAGTAATTCCGTATTCAATGGTGTAGGAATAAGTTGTCCATTTTCTCAACCTCGCTTCAGACAGTTGAAGTTGAATTGTTGGTTGCATTGTAGAAACAGAATCCACTTCATAGTCTCCATCCAGAGAGGACTGGATCGAGTAGAAAAAGAAGTGGTAAAAGCGGGCAGAAAGAGAGAGAGAGTTGTGGGTCCTAGGAGACATTACGTCTTTCGAGACATTGTCCCTAAAGGAAGAAACCTGTTACTGAAATGAGATCTCTGACATTTTGACTGACGCCGAAGAGAAACTGTTGAGCTTTCCAGTTCCAGACGAAAGAGAAACTCCTCGGTTCATTTCATGATTCCCATTTCTTATGCATCAAACCGCACAGGATAGTAATACTAAGACATAAACCACCACCCCGAAAAAAGGAAAGGAAACACCATCAAATCAACCGGATAACTCTCACTTCTCACCTCGCTTATTTATTTATTTACTTATAGCCAATGTCATCCCATGACGTGACAAGTGAAAGTTGTTTTTATCCAAGTTTTAGTGCAATGCGTAAAGTGATAATATATGGTATAGCAGTGCTACTATAAAATTGGTACAAGCATAGCACTACTGTTACATTATACTGTATCCATTACCCACTTGTGACAAGTATGGGAATATTTCATAATGTTTTTAAAATGGGACCAGATGCAGCAATTAATGGTTCTAGTAAGATTCGTATTTGCATCTATGAAACCTGAACAAAGTTTACAACCCCTCTCGTAGAAGAGAGTTTGACGAGAACCAAATTTCTGGGGAGGTGAAATGAAATAAAATATACCAAAGATTTTTGATCTTTCTAATGTACAAACTAAAAGGATGCATTTATTTTCCTTCTTAGAAAAAATGTCATGTATTATTTCATGATAGTTGCACGGGAAAAGATGTATAGATAGAATTTTATTTGTTTGGAACTATGGCTTGACAGAGTTCAGAAAAATTCAAATTCATGATAAGTTGGGGCTACAATGTACTAATAAAAGAAATTTTTGATGATAATAATGAGTCAGCTCTTTTATTTTACTGAAATCGTGGCTAAAACACAGAATAAAATGACTCTCCTCTTACAAGCGGAACAAAAATTATAATGTATATTTAGGGTAAATATAGAAAGTAATCTTAAAATTGCGTTTTTTGACGTAATTAACGCGTAGAAAAAAGGTAGAGCTATAAATGTAACAAAAAGAGAAGGTTTCACGCAAAAATAGTTCGTCAATATATCTCATCTTTTTCAGATTCATTCAACCATCGTAATTAATGCGTAGAAAAAAGGTAGAGCTATAAATGTAACAAAAAGAGAAGGTTTCACGCAAAAATAGTTCGTCAATATATCTCATCTTTTTCAGATTCATTCAACCAGTGAACTGTTCAATGAGTACTTAATCTGAACAGTTCTTTTATCGATTATATTAAACTTGCTTTTTAAATTTTGTAAGTTAAAAATGTGTCCGATTAAAATATTTGCGCGATTATTTTATTTTAAGAAAAAGTGTAATACATGCTTGCATCATTCAATGATGAGGTTTTGGGTTATGTCTTGCAGTTGACATGACATGACTGGCAATTCTCGAATCTCGAGCTGCTGTTTTGTGCCACTACTCAAAGTTCATTCAAGATAAATGATCTGGGCGACCCTTTTCACGTCCTATCCAATCCATCCACCCTCACTTAATTTCATGATTCTGTAATCCTGGATCCCGATCCCATTTCTATTTCACTCCTTTCTAATTAGTTTCACCCCGTCAATAGTCTTGCTCATGATCTATCCGGCCAGTAAACTTTTTCACCCTTTTAGTAACAAACAATGCAAACTCAAATTTCCGTAGGACCACTCTTTCCAATGAATGTATATACCTTATATGCAGCAAATGTTGTTTCACTAATTTCCAGCTTTTGTTACATTTCTTGCACTAGTTGAGTGAGTCATCAGTGAATCATGAACATGATAGAAAGATACTTTTAAAGTGATTGGGAGAGTAAATGGGTATTGCATGATGTAATGAATGATTCAACGATTTTTAATTTGTATTCGGCCAATAATCGTTTACCTGTGAAAAGGTATGAATTCTTATTCAGCATTTCTTGGCATATGTCATGAGGATCAATTTTGAGTTTTAAAGTAGCCAACAACACTTGCAATCATCCAGTTTCCGCATTTCTTTCCAGAAGTTTGTTTCCCAAACCTATCAATTTGTAGTAAAAAATTTCGTGTGCGTACATTTGTATATCGTTAACTAATCAAAATCAAGTCAAACCAGAGTAATACAACTAAAAAGGTTACGTATGTCAGTATGAATGAAAAAATGCATGCTTTGTCACATTGTACTAATTTTCTATTTAGAAAACCTGCGCAAAAAATATTCCTAAAAGAATGGTCAATAGTATATTTCCATTGAACGATGAAGTCCTATTTACAATTATAAACACTAAATAAGCGAAAGTAATTTCTTTTTTTAATTGCAAGTTTGTCCATCGTCCTTCGTTTGCTAACTGTTATTTTTTAATTTTTAATTATGGCACGCTATTTAAAAAAGCTAACATGAATTGGAACGTTTCTTGCGTAATTGTTATCATTTCCTTATCCATACAAGTCAGTGGGAGTGGATTGATTGGTGAGATTGTTTTTAAACTATTTGTTGTAAAACAGCTTTCAAAACTTTAACAAGGTTAACTGTCTTGTGTTTTAGACGAAAAAGGCGACGACATAAAGTTTAGGGAACTTGACAAAAACTACAGAATATACAGAAAACGGGTAAAGTTCGTAATTCATTGAGCAAAACACTACAAAGAATAGCTACATCATCTTCCTATTATGTTCAAAACTTATCAGCTTACCTGGCATCAATCACTTCAATTCTGTTCAAAATGTGTTGGCAGCTTTGCTACACCAGAAACCAAAGAAGAAGCCGTCAAAATCGAAGGACTCATTTACAACATCAGTGTATTTAATAAAGGTCAGGATTCAAATATCTAAATCATACATAATTATTTTCCAAACATTATGAAATCATTACATTTTGAAATCATCTTTTCTACATAAGAGTATGACTACCAAATTCAGCCAAATGAATGGGGCCTGGATAGAAGATACTGGATTGGCTTGACTGATGAAACATTTGAAGGTACCTGGGAGTGGAGAAAAACAATTACTGATCCTGGAATCCTAGCGCTTGGGATCAAGTCGTATAATTGGTACTTGGGTCAACCCGATCATATATTTCCAAACGGAGAAGAGCATTGTGGCGCATTTTGGGTATTTAAAGTCAGGATTATTATTTATAGTTCTATAAATAGCAATTGTTTAAAAGATTATATTTCATCACAAACCAAGAACCCGGTGTACCATCTGGACCAGCAAAAAACAGGACAAGGAGACGGTCGTCAGGAAACGCACTACTTGAACGATCACCCATGTACCGAAAAAATGTACTTTATTTGCAAGACTACAGGGACTCCCGATACGGCTTCGGATGAATCTTGTAAGTCATGGAAAGGATGGAATAAAGTCAAACCTACTGACGCATTCAGTCTAGGAAGGTCTTTAGTTCGTGCGTCAAATAAACCATCGTTTGATGGGAAGCATCACATATCAGGCCGGAATCAAAACAAAATACCAAACCGAGTAAGCAGTGAAACAAAATTGAGAACCGAAGATACAACGAAAACATTAAACACTGCAATATCGGTTGATGGCGAAAATGGTTTAACAGACCAGGAGGTCCCAATGGCTACAAATGAGGCAATCATGGGGCGTTCTATGAAACATCGTCTGGCTAAAGCCCATAACCAAAACACAAAGCACACAACATATACAGCTCATGGCGAATTTGAAGACACCAAAAACTCTGCAGATGGCGCACAAACGACAGCCGAAAAAACTGAAACTTCAAGTGACAAATTGAAGGCTAACGACGCACCCCTCACAGAAAATGAAATCCGAGACCAAATAGGAAATAAACCAGAATTCAGAACTTTTGATACTGTGGAATTGAAAGAAAATACCACAGTTGAAGATACTAACAAATCGCTGAAAAAAGATGCCGCAACATTGTTGGGAATCGATGATAAAATAGGTCATAGGTTGTCAATGAATGCAGATGAGACAAGCGCCGGAAGTTTTATTCAACCGGCTAAATCCGCTCATTACAGTGGCACAGAAAGCCCAACGACTTCTTATGGCACGAAGGATTCAACAGATATCTCACAGAAGATGGCCGACGGCAACTTAAGCAATGACAAACAGCGTAATAATGACACACTGGTGTCAATCACCGTAAATAAAAATCGAAATTTAATAAGAAATACAACAGAATTCAAGACCGAAATTATTGTGAAGTTCGAAGAGGATAACGGAACATCGTTCAATAAAGAAACTAGTACTACTAAAAACAATTCAATCGATCGCACCGGTACAAAACATTCCAAAAACCACGAAAAAATAGATCCTAATTTAGATGCCGATACAGAAATACCAAAAGATGAGACTTTAACAATCGGAACTCAAATACGACCAACTGAAGATATTATAAATGCAGTAGAAAAGAATTTGATAAACAATACCAACGCCGTATCAACTGTTAATGTTACGGGTGTCGATATCACGAAGGATAGGAAAATTGAGACTCTTGACCACGGCACGCAGACAATTGATGGAAACCTTGGCTCAACTAATGACACAAAACAAACACTGGTTGATTTTGTCAAGAGTGAGGTGCAACCCATGAAAGGAAATGGAACACAGTTAACAATGGAAGATACTGCCAATTCAGATGACGAAACCTTAACGCATGGTGCTAAACCCCTAGGACGGTCTTTTACTCGCTTTAAACCTAAACCAAAAATCAAACACACAATGCAGGATAATAGAATGGATACGCTCGGAAATGAATTGCAGACAGGAAAAATGGATGTCACCCAACCTTTGGATAATGCGAATTCAAAATTGTTTGGAGACGACCCATTTCATCAAAATGCAGGCAATGATTCAGACTCAGCATATGCAAACATTGGGACAGTTTTCCCCTGGTACTATTCCGGACGCTATTAATGGAAATGCGCCTCAAAACACACCTGAACTGAATAATGTAACATCGCTTGCGAGCAATTCTGACCTCGGAAGGGGCGTGTCCCGACAACACAAGATGGCTGCGGTTGAGATACGCCCAACAAAGACAAGCAGCAAAGGAGGTATTTTGCCAAAGATTAAGCCTCCACAAGCCACCCATAAGTTATCAATAGTTCAAAGGCCCCGGCTTGTTAAGAAACTTCGGAAATTGATGCTTGAAGAATCATCATTTGAAGAGACAATTACTCCCAAACCTCTCAAAAAGAAAAAGAAAATATTCAGGGTTCTAGGAGAGAAAAGGATGGCCAACTCTGCAGAATTCGAAAACCTTGCATATCATGACATGACCTTAACCAACGACACTAACTCCGTCGCAGGTACAGAAATTAAAGAAAAACCTGCATCATACTGGTATCCTTCGTCAAACTCTGCAGAATATGAATACCTTGTGGATGAGAACTCTATCGCAGGCAAAACAACGGATAAAGTTGCCTCTGATAATGAAAATGAGGAAAAACCTTTTTAATTTTGGTGTCCTAAGTCAGATTATTACTTCAAGCGTTTTGTTACCGTTTATGAATTCTGAGCATTTATTTTTCAAACTTTGGACAAGTACTTGTTAGGTGCTTGCTTGCAACTCATGATATTGAGTAAATTAATTTTATAAATAAAGTAATTTTAGACTAGACTGACATTTATTAGTTCAAACTTCGATAACATTCCATAAGCATTCAGTAGGAGTTGATTCAGCTTCAAAACCTCCTGGAAACTCCAACATAACTGCTTTACGTCTCAGGCCGTCAATTTCAAATTCACTCCCAGTTAGAGCACACAATACATAATTTCTTGCTTGATTTTCAACAATTGCTCGATTTTCATTCGCCACTATTCTCACAGAATTGACATCTCTCATTAACTCCACTTTCCAGGTCATTTGGGCAGATGCTGTGACTGGGGTCACTGATAGCGTTGATGCATTTAGCCTTGAGGATTCGTCCACTCGAAATAATAACTCATTCGCCTTACCGGATGACATTTTTTGTAAAAGTTTGAATCTTGTTTGAGAATCTGTTTGGTCTCCACTCATATTGAAATTAAACAATGCTTGACCCTTGTTAACAAATTGGGGACTACTCCACAACAGCACCTGCAATTTAAAAGATTTCTAATGGTGAATTTCATGTTTCGTAATTTTGTAGTTGAGTTACCTCTTTTTCACTTCCACTAGATTTTCCAGGTATTTCGCCAATATATAAATAGTTCCCGAATCTTTCGTTTTTCAGTAGTGAATTTTTTCCTCTCAGAACTGACCATACCACTGGCCTAAACATGTCTGCTAATGACTTATTTGTTGCAACTTCGTCCACAAATTCGTTAACTCCCATCAGAATATTCTGATTCTCAGCTTTGTCCATGATCACAAACTTTCCCAAAGTGAAAATCGAGTCATCGCTTGCAATTTTGTAGGATTGGATATCATTTAAAATTCGAGAGTATAAGCTGCCTTTGTTTTCTTGATTCACGGATAAATGCACAAATTTTGCAATTTCTTTATGCAGGTTGGAACTGTCGGTTCCTTTTAATTCGTTGACTTCTGAATTATTCTTGAGACCTGCTCTCATTGATTTGTGAAGAATTTCCATAAACCAATGATTCAAAAAGAGTTCAGAAGGTTGCGATGAGTTTTTTGATGGGAAATCAATTTGATGCCAAAGCCTGTTTGCAGTAGAATGATCCGGTTCTGGTGCGACCAAGGCGTGGAAAATTGAGTCAACATGGTCCTAAATAAGTCATGGCGTATCAAATTAATTGTATTTTTACGAGAGTCAAGTATACATATTATATTCTTTATTTACCAACTTACTATTGGTTGCCCATTATTGCTGAGGTAGTTAAATGAAAAAATCGTAACAGCCGAATGAAACACGCCTAACGCCACACCCACCATTGTGCTTTGATAGTATGTATATTTTCTAGTTTCCCAAAAAATGATTGGCTTCCAATTGACTGAATGCCATTAAGTCCGTCATAAATCAGACAACGTAAAAATCACAGATCAATTTATTTAGATTCACTCATACATAAATTTTATTTCATTATTTCTCGTCAATAAAACTAGCAGATGTCATATTACAATGAGAATGGGACTAAACATGGTGAACATCAATCGAATAACAAATTTCAGATGCGGACAGGAATTATTTTGAAGTTGGTTTACAGCAGATTGTGCTAGAAATATATGGCAATTAATTTATACTAAATCCCACACATAGTTCCATTGTTCACTATTGCTCTCCCTGATTGAAATGCGACTTCAACCCAGCCCAGCATTCATGATACTTTAAATCCCTGTTAGGAGCTTGAAGCGCCCAAGGAAGAACCGCTAAGCTGAAGGAGGACTCAAACATGAAGGCCTATTATACACAACAAATTATTTAGTTGCTGTCATCAATTACATTTTGTAAGGTAAAGACAGACCATGGTCCCATCAGCCACTCGAGTCGGCCCCAGTTTAGCGTTGCTCGCTCCCTCAAAACATGCAGCATCCGGTCCATGTGGGGTCATTATTTGATGGAGAGTAGCCCCACCGGGAAGAAAGCCTTCCTCTTTGGCTTCATACGTTCCCTTGATCAATCCCATAAATTCTGACATGCAGTTTCCTACAAAAGATTTTACTTAATTTCATAGAAAGTAAAATTACTCAAAAGTCAGCCAAAGACAGTCATACGGTGATAGTAAGGAGGGAGAAAGGTATTCTCAGCCACGGACCATCTTGGAGGAAAAATTACAAAGTCTGCAATTGCCACCCCAGGCTTAACAGAGGGTGCTGTTAACACCGTGAAGATTGATGGGTCCTATTTTAAATTATTTCAATACTATTCAATAGTTTCGCATCTATTATTGTTTAATAAACATACGCAGTGATCGAATGCGACTGAATTTATGGTCATAAAAGTGCTCAAACTGTACTTGTATGGAACATAATTCCCGTGCCAGGCCACCTGTAGTCGAAACGATAGGGTAATATATATTACATTTTAAACCGATTTTACGAGTACGTTTTGATTATTTTTCATACCACATCGAATGGAGAATGATTTTGCAAGGCTTGAAACAACTTTCCCTGGAACTTTGAGATGATTTTGCATTCTCCAACCTTGTCTTGATAGAAAGCAGTGGGGTGCAGGAAGTCGCGAGGATTTGCTAAGCCATTTGCACCTGCATTTAATTTTCAGGATATTAAACGAAAGCGAAAATGAGAAATCAATAATAAAATATTTTGTGTCATCAGTCGGGGTTTATGCGTCATATTGTATTACATGTGGTTTAGTTTATACACTACATTATATCAAAACTGAATAGCACAGCATGAATTTGTTCCAGTTTCTTTTTTCTTTAGCAGAATAAAGCTAGCAAACTTACTCACTAAAATGTTAAAAACTCATAGATTTCTACACTTTGTCACATTTAGCAAGTGTATTAGAAATAAAGTGAATTTGGCATTATCTGCATTTTCTTACCAATTGGTCCTAAAGTTGGAAGGACAAAATGTGTTCCAAAAACCTCTAACGCATATCCTCGCGTTGGTCCATCAACATCCACAGCAAAACGCATTCCTTGCTGTGTTAAATAAGATATTTTGTAATCCAATTTTTCAAACAGCTAATATTTTGCATAATAAAGGTTTAGTTGGTCGACTACAATCTTTATGTAAGGCAATTAAATACTTATCCGGCAGATTCAAGTATCACATTTAGCATTTAAAAATAAAGTTGACCCTCTGTTTTCTTTGTCTCCCAGTTTGCATGCAAGGCACAGTCTAATTTTTAATATATATTACATATTAGCTCCACCACGACTTTCTCCATGTTTCACTAAAAACCCACCCCACGTGCAATTGATCATAAAATTTTATTGGTGTCATCTCCATCTTTTATGCCCTCATAAAATCCTTGTTTCAGAGTAATACATACGGCATGCATGGCATCATGTCAAATTATACTTATTTTGTCGGTGTTGTGTTCTACCTGGCTATAATTTTATTGTCTATCCATTATGCATTTTATTTTAATGTCTTATTACCGAGCACAGTTTTGATACATAAAATATTTATATCGAGACCACACCATGTTATTGTAACAGTATTGTAATAGTGGCTAGCTAATTTTCGCCAATTTCTAATTCGCTGGATTATACTGTGTGTTTCGAAACTACTGCAATCAGTATTAGCGTATTGAAACAAATGTTAATAATGCATTTACCTGAATCACACAGATTTCTCCTGGTGGAACAACCAGTTTTCCGAATTCCGTTGTAATTTTTAAAGTTCCAAGCTCAGGAACTAAAGCCACAAAAGTGTCAAAAATAGTTCAGTCATCCATACGGATTTACTGTCATACAATTCCCTCACCAATAAGAAAATCACCATCCGCACTATAAAATGCGGAGTTATCCATTGACAAGTTACATCCAAAAGTATAAATTGCAATTCCATTTCTTGAAATAACATCCCCTGCCCCGCAAATGGTTTTGAGTCCAGAAACAAAATCCAATTTGGAGTCCAGTGTTGGAGTTGGGAAGGGAAGCCATCGCGTCTAAAATTATGTAATTAATGGCATTCAATTCCTTTATTTGCAATTATTTAATGGTTATGAAAGCCAAACCTGATTCGGATCCGCCGGAAGGGATGCAAAATTAGCCAAGATCTTGTCTCCATTTTCCGTGGTCAGAGGTTGAAATGGGACATGAAGAACGGATGGGCGTATTCGATATAACCAAGAGCGTCGGTTGGCTTCACGTGGAGCTAAATAATTTCATTCAATCAAATCCGCAATTAAATTAATTACAAAATTCTCATCAAGTAAATATCTCATTGAAATTGAGAAATGCATTCTTTGTGGAAACCTGTAAAAGCCGTTCCAGACAGTTGTTCGGAATACAGATTGTATGGACACTTTTGCGGATTGTTTTGACCTTTTGGTAAGGAATTAGGACATCGTGGATCCTCGCTGGAAAATTCCGACCCGAATCCGGGAAGATACTAAAAAACATTTTTGGGGAATAATTGTCAGATTGCTGGTAAATGCCGAAATTTTTATGTCAGCGTTGCTTTTAATTTTACCTTGAGGTCCCCTTCTTGCACGTACATGGTGTCAATTATTGTTTTATGATTCAATAACCAACAAATGCGTCGGACTTTAATTGTTAACTGAGACTAACTCAAAAGAATCTACCAAGTCGAAGATTAATGTCACAAAAAGTTGTCTCATGCAAAGTTAAACCCATGAAATGGAACCAGTGAAATTGGGTAGAGAAGATGTTTGTCATCGGTTTAAGATGTTTGCCTTGAAATGGAATAAATTCCAGTTTTCTTTTCAGGTTACGTGACCAGGTTTGGTTTTTCAACTAACAACATTATAATGAGCATCGGTTTAAATATGCATACAATTTGTATTGGCTATGAGGTTAGTTTATCTGATATAAACTGAAAAACAGTGATGGTTTTAATGGGTCATTGTGTTTATTTGTCGAGCATGGATAAGAGTGGCTATGATGAATTAGGAAATGAATACAATTGTTTGACTTAATCCAGCAAAATAAATATAAATTTTATTGTCACTATTCTGAGATGACAAAGACAGATTAACAAATAAGTGTTACAAGACTCACACCGGTTTTTGAAAGACTGTAATAGCAATTATTTGAAAAAAAAGAAAGCATAGTACTGACATTAAGGAATTGTAGAAGTGCTCAACACCCTTATAAGCAGAATTCATCATAGTTAACATGTTATAGTGAAATTCGGATTAGACGGCCTAATAATATATTTGAACCGGATTATTAAATGATTCGATCTGGGCATTAAGCTTTGTAATTGTCTTTCAATTCACGAATGTGACCCATCAATTTAACAGCATCAGGAATGTCAAACTTCTTTTGCAATTCGGGAACAACGCATCGCATAAATGGATTGATTTTCTTTTCCTCCCCTATAAAAAAATATATAGAAATAAAATTGCATTCTCTTTTGAACTGAGTAAACCCTTATAGCCACGCCACGATAAAATAAATTACAACTGCATATTACCAATAGTTGAAGGTACGGTCGGTGTCATTTCGGCACGTTGGTCTCTAGCCCAAGAAATCTTATCTTGTGCATGTTCATTGTTTGGTTCAACGCTTAGTGCAAACTTCAAATTGTTCACGGTGTACTCGTGTCCACAAAACACAAACTATAACAATTATGTAATTTTAGTCAGCACTCCAATGATGAAGCGTACATTAATGCATTTTTAGAAAATTAAAGTACCGTGTCATTTGGCAAGTTGCTGAGTTTTCCAATCAGTGCATCATGCATTTGTTCAGCCGTTCCCTCGAAAAAACGTCCGCATCCAGCGATGAACAGAGTGTCACCTAAAAATCAAATCAGTAATTATACCTTTGTATTATTATTTACAGTTTCAGTACAAAATGGTTCAAAAATAAGTTTGTCGTTTGCGACGTACCAGTAAAAACCGCAGGCTTCTGGATCTCATTGTTCTCGGATTTGATATAATAACAAACGTGTCCAGAAGTATGACAGGGAGTAAAGAGACAATCAATTTCCATCGAACCCAAATTAATTTTATCATCTTGTCCAATCTGTAACATGTTTAAGACATACGATATTAATACTCGTCACTTACCCACCAATAAATTACTCGCGATAACAGAATTGATGATACCATACCTTGTTGGTAAGACCTTCAATTCGATCATCGCCACCATAGACAGCCAATTTCCCCCCTTCGCCACTAACTAGTTCTATCAATTTCTTATTTCCTCCGGCATGATCCCTGAATATTACAAACTTAGACCTTTTCGCTTATCCAATTCCTTTAATGACAACTCGTAAATAATACCAATGATGATGGGTCGTAAGAATGCCGACCAACTCGACCTTTTGATCCTTGACCTCTTTCATAACGGACTCAGGCTCAACTGGATCCACGACGAATGCTTTCATTGATCCTCGATCCACAATCTTTGATATTACATAACAAACAAGCCCTCCATTAATTTACTATTAACATTATTTAAATTAACCAGCTTACCAGGTACATGTAATTGTCCTGAGTGGCTGAAAAAAAGGAAACAAAAAATCCATATGAAATGAGGACTGATTAATCAATTTCGCCACATAATTCAGGGACCTTTCCATATATTGAATAGTTAAGTATTACAAATTACAAAGACTTACCCGGCATGACCACAATTTTCCAGGTCGCATTCAACAAACTCTTGCTCTTGCTATGTTTTTCGCCCTCCATAATTAATCCAAGTGTCGTTACTGTAGATGAAGAAGCTACAGAGTAATTTTTGATAAGCCCAAATCCGCCTCCAATTGGATTAACAAAAACCCGTGTCCTTCCACAATTCGTCAAACTACGGCTACCTGCAAAAAACAAAATCAATCAATCAAAATTAATCAAGTCCACCTTATTAATTGTTAATTATTCCCAAATTACCAACAAATCCCACGACTCGTTTCTGAAACTGTTGGCAAATTCTAGAAACCAACATTCAGTCCTTGAAGAGGAGGAATAACCAGAAATTCACAGGTAGCAAAATTAATACCGGTGAAATATTAATCCGCCTCCCAGAGAATCAAGGCACGAGCTCGATCATTCCCAGCCACCACCATCACCGCGATATTTGTGTCGTAATCGTCAATCATAGTGAAGTTGTGAAAGTACAAAATTACTGCAATTAATTGAAGAATAATTAAAATATTTAAATTAGAAATATGAAGATCACCTCCTCGTCCAAGAGTGGGGACGTCACGGTCAGATTTGAAAGTTGTGATGAATTTCAAAACTTTTCAGATTTGAAGGAACAAATTGCTGGATGTTTGGTAAGAGTTTTTAAATATTTGACTGCTTAAAGGGTTAAATTCACAAGTATTTATTATAACTTTGAAGGGGATTCATTGTGACGGATTTTACCTGACGGAACAAGCTAGCGGAAAATTATTCAATAGCCATGAACAAGTTGTGGCGTCTCGGGGTTGTGGCGACATTATTGTTCACCCCAGAGTATTTGGAGGGAAGGGAGGTAAGTCGAAAAAGTTATGATATGACTAGCTTGCAATTGGGAAAATGGAGATAATTTAAAACTAACATTTGTCGTGTGATCTAGGATTTGGATCTATGCTGAGAGCGATTGGAGCACAAATTGAAAAGACAACAAATCGCGACGCCTGTCGAGACCTTTCCGGGCGGAGACTGCGAGATATAAACGAGGAACAAAGGCTAAAGCGGTGGTTTGCCAAACAGAAGGAGCGAGAAGAGGAAAAGGCAGAGGCTAAGAAGAGGAAATTGGAGAAATTAAAAAGGTTCACAGAGGGACCAGCCCTTCCAAAAATTGATGACCCAGAGTACAACCAACAAAGGGCAGAGATGGCGGATTCTGTGTATGCGGCCGTTGATAAAGGTGAAAATAATTGTCATTCGATGTTTTTCAGTTGTGGATTATTTAGCGTTTAAGGTGTTGCATTGGGTACTTTCTTTATAGGTTTCGAACACGTCAACAAACCAGGAACAAGTGCTTCAGCGACTGTCACATCTGCATCCAGCGACGAGTCAAGTGATGGAAATACCAAGAATGCATTGACAGAAATTCCTACACCAACCGCGGCTGCAACATCTACCACCTCGTCGTCTGTTGACGCACAGCCTCCAGCGAAGAAAAAAGTTTTCAAGAAAACAATGTAATAATATGTTAAATATTTGCATGTTTCACGATTTTTGATTACATCACCGCTAATTAACAAGATCAATTTTATTTTTATGCAGGATGGACGAGGATCTTGACAGCAGCACTAGCAGTGACGAGTCTGATGGCGAAACTGTCCAAAAGAAGGCGAAAATGGGAAACTGATTATTGAAACGGAAGGTTCTCATTTAGCTTACTATGTCTGACGGAATTTACATTTTTAGCGTATTACTGTGTTACAAAGTTGTGCATTCAAAAAATTACATAATTTTGTATTCTATTCTAATATTCATGCGTAATCGATGTTTTTTTTGTCGTACCAATCGCAAATTGTGAGTTCATCATATTTTTAAGGTTAGGTTTGTAAGCGTTTACAAAAATAAATTGCAAAATATTCGGCTTCTGATATTCTGAAATCTGCATTGTCTTCATCTACATGGTTTGCAAACTTGAACGACTTCGGAGTGCAACTAAATATTAAATATACACAGTTCCATTCCAAGTCTCGCCATGAAATTTAGAGATCCAAGAAATATGCTAATCATAACTAATATAACTAATATGAGATCATGATAAGCAAATTCCAAGCCATCACTTTAGTTTTTCTTTCTTCAATTGCACATCTTCGTTTCACTTTCCACGAAGTAGTCGGTGTAGATATAGTTATCTGAACCAACGAAAACTTTTAATTAATCCCTATTTTTTTAAAAACTGAAATCCGTCAAAATGAAAAGGCTTCCGGATTTTATCACATTCACATTTTTAGTCTTGATTACAATCCACATTTCCATTGTCAAAGTTGACTCCCATGCATCTCCCACATTCAACGATCTCGTCCAGGAAATTGTCATAAATCATTTGCAAGATCAAGGAGCAGAAATGGTGAGAGAGTGGGGGAGGACTGCGGTCAAAGGGAGCCCAATTGTCGCTTATTTCCGGTCAGAAACACCCGTTGAAACTGAAAACAGCGTAACTCAAGCAAATCCAGTAGAAACCGCACAAATCTCGTCACTTCCTGAAAATTTGGATTTTGATGCGGATCCTGGAAAGTATATCAAATCTCCGAAATTATTGGCGACATGTGGAAATTCCGGTGGCTCATCCTCTCTTCTAGTGTCTTGGCGAAAAATATTTGACTTTGGACAGAGAAAGGAAAATGATTTTAAGAATTTAATGTGTGTGCCTCCTGTCATTTGTGGGAGTCATGTTTTCGTTTCTGGGCCAGATAAGGCGCAAGAGGACGTTCAATTTTGTGAAAGAGAAGTCTTGGAAGCAAATACGAAGGAACCTAAGAAAAACACAGTGATGGGCGTTTGTTGTCCAGAAGGTATAAAAAACATTTTTTTTTAAATTACTTAAGCCGAAGTGACTATTCCAAACACAGCAGAAACTGAAATGCATTTACTTTTACAGAATCCGTATTTCCTAGCCTAAATGGAACACAGTCAACATTTACACACCTCTCCGGAGTATCTTCACATACCATCAAACAAATAAACCCAAGATTTAACACAATTCTTTCTGAAGGGACTCAAAAAGCGATGGACATCATAAAAAAACTGTATCTTTCCCAAGAGGAGTGGAAACATGTTGGAAATTCTGCACTCATGTCCACAATTTTGGATAATGTTCAACCAGAGTCGAGAGATGTTGGGGATGGAGGTCTTGGTTTGGTCGAGGTTACGAAGGCCATTGCAGAAAAGTATGAAAATTATTCCGAGAAACTTTGTATAAGTGCTTTAGATCGTAACAACAGTATTTTCTATTTCTATTTTTGAATTCAGATTAACTGGCAGTTCCACCCTCGGTAAACAAGTCCCTCCAGCCTCAGTTCGAGGTACTTCCACAGCTAAAATATTTTGTCCATTATTGTCCGAACCGGAAGTTAAGAACAATGCTCAATCCTCCCGTCCACCACCACCACCCACTAGTTCTCCTACTTGTCTCCAAACTGCTCTCAAATATCGTTCCATCGATGGTTCCTGCAACAATCTCAAAAATTCCAATCTAGGACAAGTATTCGAGCCTTTGATTCGACTGACTCATTCTGTGTATGAGGATGGCGTATTTTCTCCCAGGACATCATCCGCACAGCCAAATCTTGGCAGCCGAGATGAGAAAAGATAAGTTGTTATGTCTTGCGGATACTCCACTTCGAAAAATGTGCGACATTTTATATCCTTATGAATTTCCTTTGCACAGCTCTTCCATCCCCAAGAAAAATAGTTTCACTCATTTCTTTAAATGATGGAAATAAACAGCCTCCGTCCAAACTCACGTTTGGATTTGCGGAACATGGTCAATTTGTGGCGAATGATATGTCGCAAATTGTGAGCTATGACTTGGGTCCAGATATGAAAATCAAGTGCTGTACCACCGAAGGGAAACATCTTAATTCAACCAAAGATTTGCATCCGCTATGCCTTAATATTGATGTCCCGGTGGAAGATCCGTTCTACTCAACTGCTGGTGTTAGATGTCTGCCGTTCGTGAGATCAATGATTTCTTCGAAACAATGTAGTTTGGGAGCTGCACAGCAATTGAGTCAGGTAATCTGAGCATGACTTTCGGCCTGCAATTTGAAGAATCTCTAGGATAATTCATGTTCAAACAATTTTTAGGTCACCCATTGGATGGACCTCTCCCAAGTTTATGGATCCTTGGAACGTGTTTCAAACTTTTTGCGAGAATTCAAGGGTGGACGTCTGCGTGCTTTTGAGTACAACGGAAATGATTACCTGACTTTAGATCAGTCCTGTAATTTGGCGACTTTGGAAGGAAAATGCGCTTTTAGAACGGGTTCGCCAAAACAATATACTCGTTGGTTTGAGTTTTCCTTCAGAATTATGTCTTAATGATAAATACATCAATAGGGGACACTCGTGCTAATCAGAATCTTTACTTGACCATGTTTCACACACTTTGGCGTAGAGAGCATAATCGCATCGCGAAGATTTTGGCCCTATACAATCCCGAATGGAGTGATGAACTTCTATTCCAAGAAGCAAGGCGGATAACTGTAGCCGAATATCAACACATTACGTTCAATGAGTTCCTGCCGGTGGTTATTGGTATGCACAAATTGGGATATCATTCTCCAACCTATGTGTATTTAATAAATGACATTTATACATACACAGGTCCAAAACACGCCAAAAAATTCAATTTATTCCCAAAATTCGAAGGATTCACCCAATATAACGACTCCGTTGACGCTTCCGTATCCAATGAACACACCACGGCCGCATTTCGCATGGGTCACTCCACAATTCCGGATCTACTCAAAATAATTTCAGATAAAAAGTCCGTGTCCACAATTGATATGAAGGATGCCATTGAAAAACCGTTGAAGTTGATTGGGGACGGAGTTCCTGACAGCGTTATTAGAGGAATGAGTCGAATGTCGATGGGAAATGTGGATGAATTCGCGAGTCATCAGGTAATATGTCGTCGCATGTCATTAATTACATCGCTTTGCAAAATATTGCACCAATCTTGTTTTAGAGCAAAAAATCAAATAATTCTTACCTTCCACAGATTGCTGGTCAACTACACAAACCTTCTTCCTCCCTCGTCGGCAACGATTTATTTTCCATAAATATTCAACGAGGAAAAGATCACGGACTTCCGGGTTACTCATCAGTGGTCACCACTCTTTCTACGTACTGTGGTCTCTCACCTATTTTGAACTTTAAAGACTTTTCATCCACTGGAATGATTGGTAGAGAAAAAGTTAAGAAACTGGAGGAAGTTTATGCTCATTTTGAAGATGTCGACTTATTTGTGGGTGGATTGATGGAGGAACCCGTCCCTGGAGGAATTGTTGGGGAAACATTTGCATGCATTATTTCAGACCAATTTTCTAGAACGAAGTTTGGGGACAGATTTCACTACGAGCATGGAGGATTGGACAACTCATTTACGAAAGGTATGTGTCAAATTACACAGTCTGTTTAGTTGATAGTTTGCTTGTATCTAATTATTTCTTTTACTTTACCATAAAGATCAACTTCAACAAATTCGAAGAGCTTCTGCTGCCCGGATTTATTGCGATAATAGCAAAGACATCAAAGAAATGCAGCCATTAGCTTTTCAAAAGCCGTCGAACAACAATCCTTTTATTGACTGTTTTAATTACGACGTTATTCCCAAAGTTGACCTATCAATTTGGAAAAATGCTCTTACCCAGCCACAACCATTTCTACCAAAAGCAAGAGTCTGAAAATTGTAAAAATAAAATGATACCATATAGTAACTAAACAAACGCAGCTTTGTAGAAAATATGTTGACTCAAGTTTTTGAACCATTTGCATGTACGGATCTCCATGCATAAGACAACAAGATCAATTAAGCACACTATTAGAAATTTACCAACAAACCAAAAATGAAGAAAACTCTTATAAGTTGGATTCAGTGATTCCAAATAAATTTCACATACAATTCCGTTTTCACATTTATTATTATTTTTTATTAAATTACTTGATTCTGCGAGTTCATACTTCACAAATAAACATAATAAATTGTGTCTATACTTAATAAGGTATATATTTATATATGTACGAATTATGTAGTGGTACTGAATAATCTCACCCTTAACGCAGACGGAGTTCCATGCAAAAATTCAACTCTTTTTTAAGTTCAGCACAAAATTAAATAACGAATTCAACTACCAGTACAAACATTAAATTATTTTATATATAGGAGGTATATTTCGGTACTTTCCATCATTAATTAAATATTCATTTAATTACACTATAGTATAGTAATGTTAAAGCGGTTGACCCATGCCCTCCTTCAGGTCAGGTTGTCAGTGAATGTTTGTACACGAGAAGAATGTCACAGACAAATTACAGTATTAATTTGATTTACTTAAACGAATATGTATGCGGGAGAGAAAGTTCGCCCAAAATCTTTTGTCGTTCGAAACGGACGAACGGTCAAGTACAGTGTAATGGATTATTTAATAAATAAATTGCACAAGTACAATTTCAAAAAACTTTCTACTGACTATGTACCATACTTATCCTTCTACATACCTACAATACGTAGATTAAGTAGGCTTAGTTAAGTCATATTTAACAAGGTCCATTAATAATTACGAGTAATAAATCTGATATCGATTGGATTGTTATACGGCAAAAGACCTTCATCAAGTCGATAAACGTTGCGGTCGTAGGATACATATTTTCTAAAAGCTCGCAAGTAATCAAACACTAAACGAACAGGGAGGCCTAAAAATGGCACAACTCTGTGACAACAGTCTGTTAATTTGTTTCTACTACTTTTTGTGTATACTTATAAATTCAATACTGATACATACTGTTAACTGACGATCTATACTTATCTGTACCACGCACGAAGAGGAATAGGCCAAATATAATGCGGCTCAGGCCGAGTAGTGGTAGCCTGCATATTAAGCTATTATTAACGTTAATGTAAATCTCAACAAATTTAAATGGTTTCTTCAGCTTTCTTGTCATTTGTGGTAGCTGTTGAAGAGACTGTCTCATAAGTGCCGTTTGCAGAGCTGGGTTCTAAATTTTTCAAAGCATCTGATTTGTCTTCAGCCTGATCACTATCGCTCGTGCTTTCTCCATTGTGCCCATTTGTCGTAACGATTAGGCCGGCATTGTTCTTGTCTTCAGAACTATTTCCACTCTTTTGTTGGGATTTGTCATCATCAGGTACGGTAACGGTTGGATTACTGGATGCATTTTGACAAGCATCAAGCACTGGTGCAGTGGTCACAATTACAACTTCCGTCTCTGGAAAGTCACGATTCTTTTCAGAGTCAGCTTCATTTCCTTCAGCGTCTCGTTCTGGATTTTGTTTCAGCGACCCCGACTCCTTGCTGGCGTCAGCAAACTATTAAATCAACAGTATGAGGTTACGTTAGTGAATTTACTGCCTCTCCTTTCGAAATGTTTGTAAAAGACAATAGTACTGCGGCGTTGAATTGCCAAGTTGATTTACAGGAAAATATAAAAGTTCCTTTTTTTGTTAATCACAGCATGCAGAAAAACCAAACTCACATTTTGTGCCGAATCACAAGACTGTAGAGAGGGTGTCAGGGAGTCCTCTTCAGATTTGGAGGAAGCTGCAGGATCTGAGGACAGCGGCTTCGAGGTCGAGGGAACTGTCATCCTCGCAACTTCTGACAAGATTTTAACACAACCATTACACACTTGGAATCAAAGTATTGTTGGATTCCATTCAAGTTATTTTGTCACAACAAAGTCAAAACTATCCATCATGCAAACATAGTTTCCAAGCACATGAAATATATTACACACGAACGCACTACTGTCTAAATTGTAACTAAAGAGCCGACAAATACTATTTCATGACAGAACACTTGTATAACATCATTCACTTACTCCGTGCTCAACTCTATCCATATAAAGGAAAGGTCACATCACATCATGAGATTGTTGATAGATGCATTAACAGTAAAAACAAATGGAAAAAGTAAAACATTACAAACAATCACATGTCACAAAATCACATACACAGAAAGAACTCAAACTATGTAACAAGTCAATTACAAACCACTCCATAATAAGTATCGCAAACTAAACAAATTCTAATTTTACCTGGATCGCCTTCCAACTGATTGGATGGACTGGAATGCTGTGGACTAGTTGCGGTGGGTGGGGGTGGCGTCGTCAGTTTCTGAAGGCGTTCCTGGTAGCCGTGGTTTTGCTCGCGGACACGGTGCAATTCCTGCCTACGCAACTCAAATTCTTCATCCCTTCTTTCAAACTCGCCCTGTAAAATAAATTAAAACGGTTTAGTTTATCAATCATCAATTTAAATCATCTTAGTCCACAAAAAATGCTAATCAAAATTTTATTTACAATTCCACTGCTCGATTACGTTACTCACCAATATATGCGTCAACATTTTGTTGAGATTTGCATGAATGTTCTGTTGCTCTCGATGCGACTCGGTGTTATCCTTTGTCGATTTTTGACTACTAACAATTCCTATTAGTCTGTCAACTGTGGAAATAAAAACCGATTTGTAACATAATACAAAACTTGGGTGGACACGATGTTCATCAAAACTAGACGAATAACTTCAACTTACCGTTGTTTATACAAGAGACTAAAAGTTCCTTAGCATTTTTGGAGTTGATAAGAACATTGGATGCAGAGGCGTCATCTTGATTGGGCGACGTTGGGGGAATGTGAAATAATTTACTGGCGATACGCAACTTTTCTTCTAAAGCTTTCTGCACCTGGGCGTCGGCTCTTCTCAGCTCTTCTGCAAATTTTTCATTTGATCCAAGTTAAAATTTGTGATCAGTGTGTTACATTTAATTAAAGTAAGTCAATCAGGATCAGGAGATGAGGAATAATAAATGAACCAATAATAAATAATTAAAATTCTTTCACAGCATCCCAAATGTGTAAAATAAAATAAAGTCAAACTTAAAAGAGAAACCCAGAATGGAATGACAAAATAGGTAGAAATTAAAATAAGAATTATGAAGGGAGCTGGATGCAGGGAAGATAAGTATTAGTTGAAGAGATAAATAGTACCATAAGGCGAGAGAACGGATTGGGCGAATTGGACGTCGCGAGAGGTGACGACAACTTCAGAGGGGTCAACCAATGGAGAGCTTTGCGTGATTTGAATAAATTCGCCTTCCTTCCTTGCGGGACGACCCATGCTGGCTGAACGACCAACTTTAGTCCCAACCTGAAGCCGACCACTCCCATCACCTATTTATTGATAAGCAGGCTCATAGTAGTTATAATGCACCAAAAACAAACGCCACCATTCCAAGCAATTTAAGGCATTTTCCAAAGTACAAGCAAAAGTAGTCAGGAGTTAGATATATGATTTTAGTTTCATTAGTATGCAGAGTCAACCTATTTGTTGTAAAGACTATTGTTGACTAGTACAAAACATGTTCCAGGTTATACTAGAAGATTAATATCTACTTATTTTTAATGAATAGCATGGGAAAAACAGAAGGGATCTTACCTGACTTTTCTGGAGAACTTGGACTCTGAATTGGATCGGAACAAGTGGATTCTGGTGCAGGACTGGGTTCTTTGGACACACTCGGCGTCACCATTGGGGGTACCAAAGAGTCCTTGTCACCATCTGGTCCAAAGCTAAAATTATCAAGAAATTAAAACCATTAGTCATGTATACAAACATCTTCAATTTTCATTCCAAATTCCCAGTTTTATGATGATGAGGACTCTCTTCAAAATTGTACATCGTAAAGATTACTCATGCCTCCAACTTAGCCACACCATTTCATGAGTTTAACAACCGAGTTAAAAAATCATTTAACGTTCAGTCGTAAATGATACAGAAAAGTTAGAATTTCGGCAAACGCCAAAAAAAACGAAAGAAAGCAATATCAATCTATGCAAATGAAATATTTTCCAGAAGCTGATTCCCATATTATCGAACATCAATTCTACTTTTAAGACTTTTACATCCCACCCACCCACGTATATTTCAGCCTGCATAATAAATAAATGCATCCACCCAACCCATGGGATTTTTGTAACAGATGAATAAAATTAAGTTCAAAACTCTATAACATCCGTTCCTATCTTCAGCTAACAAATATTTCCTTTACAATAAAATGAGAACATCTGCCATGAAATTGGCTATAACATGAAACATTCTATTTGACTCGTGCATATTTTACATGTTCATAATTTTACGTATATTTTAAAAATACAAGTTTCCTTACTCTTTTCCTTTTTCGTCCTGGACATCCGATGACAATAACGACGGAATGTTGTTGGGTGTGGCGGCTGCATTAGTGCTTGTGAGGCTGTTTGAATTAGAATTCTGCAAATTCTCCGACCGTCTTGACTCCTGTCGGTTCTTATAATCATCCGCAGCTTTCGTAATGTGATGAAACCATCTGGAAACAGTCCAACAGGAAAAATTAAGTTTCAGATTATTTATTCAACCAGCGTTTTAAATTAAATCGAAATAATTAGCTGTCTGAAGTTCATTTTAGGAACCAACGAACATAACCACAAATCAGATCTAAACTTTGAAACACTTCATAAATTACCTGCTAGCTTGGTTTTGAACACCATTAAAAACATTTTTTATCGAGTTATTATTTATATTATTACTGTTTCCAGTATTTCCTGCCATCATTGTAAAAGATTTCTACAAGATCTACAAATAAATGTCAAACTTTAACTCTCTACACTTCTGAAGCAAAATTCATACAATGCAAAACCACTTGGTCCACCGTTCTTAAAGTTCTTTTCTACTCTGTTTTTTCTAACTAGATGTTCTGCTTCTGGGTGTCTATTCCCCTAAAAATTGTAGAGTTGATACTCTTCAGGAATTCCAATCTATTTGGCTTCTGGTAATGGTAATCCTGTATGAACACACGCCACGCCACAGTAAAACAGCCAACAAGAACGGCAGGAAATTTATCAGAGTTAAACACAAGGAAAGTCAGAATAGATGAGTCAAGAAACAGGCACCGTCCGACTTTTTAAACATTTATACTTAACGAAAACTAAAACTCAACTAAAAATCCGGAATGGAATGATCCCCGACCCGATCTCTGCCAAAATGCACATGTTGGGACTCTGGCGTTAGCTGCATTTATGGTGGCGTTCACGGAGTTCGTCGCATACACCGATTACGGTTTTACTGGCATTATTATGAACTCATAATTATGATAAGATAAGCATCTCTTAAACTCTTTTGATATCAAGAAATTTAATTTTATAAAGTTTCTAAGAAATGCACACTTAATTGTACCACAAATTACGTTACTTCTCCTCAAAACCTGACGGCTTCCATCCGAAATCGGAAACCAAACTTTGAAACTGAGAAAATAAAGACAGAGAACAGAGCAGAACAACCGGATTGCCATCCACTTTGTTCATTTACATTACTAAACTAACACAAACTAACAAGCTATATCATTGCAGTGGGGGATATAATTAGACCGCTTCTGCTTCTGGTGCCACGCTATTAGATCACCGTTCAGTTTGAAGAGGTTTTCCCTTTCCTATCCAGGTTAAAATTTTAAATGCTTCTAGGAATTGATTCATGAAAAGCGAATTGAATACATGCAATTACAATTTACAAACTTTTACAGTGTATGTCGGTTGTAATGAATGTTTTTCAACACAACGGCTGAAAAGGCAGAATTGATGCAAACAGAGACAGAAAAGCATGGAAAATAATGTTCTTGAGATTAGAACAGGAAATTCTCGGCCAGAGATGATGATCACATAAATCAATCTATCATTGGAATGGTATGAATTCGTTAGCTGTTGTATCTGTGCCGGAGAAAGTCTAAAAAATAGTGCTGTGTGTACTTAAAAAACAATACCAGTTGGAAAGTTCATAAAACTTTGGATGACTAAATTTGCGAAAAGAGCAAGCAAATTGCAGAG
>JAAXNX010000490.1:0-28422 GCA_036491905.1 Folsomia manolachei | reverse complement strand
TATTTATTATCTAATCGTTTTGAAGATTTAAAAATAATGTTGATTTCTCCAACGACAAATTGTCGACAGCTCTTTGTACTTGTTGCCAACAAGTTGTTGGCAACGACGTTTTTTCGAATTAATCTACATTTTTAGATATAAGATTGAATAATTTTTAATGAATGAAATTAAAGTTTTGAAGAGTTTTGTGATTTTACGAATAAACTTTCGTTTAAAAAAATGTCATCCGTGCGATCAACCACTCTATCCGTTAACCACTTTTTTAAAGTTTTGAATTTTCTTTCATTTATTTCAGCCGACGAATGAGTTGCGACGACAATGTGTGATAAAGGGATTCTTCTCCGTTCCAAGTGTCTTCAGAACATTTTCGAGCTGGTGAGGAAGGAAGGAAGTTATGACGCCGTAAATTGGAATCAATATCCAACAGTTCCAGGTATTTGACTGCGCTTGTTAAATTTTATAAATAAATTAGAATGTAATGTTTCATCAGAATGTATTTGTTTAATATAGTTCATGACAAGGACAAAGTGGGGCTTGTCAAGTTACGGGCTTCGGTGGGCGTGTGGAACCAGCTTAGGATTGCACAGGGTACGGGGGCCTGGCAAGCTGCGCATTGTGATGTTCTTCTACACGGGAAGGGAGGATTTATTGCGTGTCATAGGATCATTCTTGTGCATGCCTCCCCATGGCTAAGGTCCCTTATCGAAGAAAATATTAGAGATGTAAGTAATATTTTATTTACTCAGGCTTGGTGATTATATGAACACTTGTATAAAGAATAATTTTTAAGTGCACTACCATTGGACAGTACTGGGGAAAAGTTTTAGAAAGTCAGCAATTACGTTATTATATATCTGTTCATGTACCACACTGAAAAATTAGTCGTGTCGAATTATAATCATCGACCAATGTATATTCTGCATTATCGGTATTTCATTTGTATTTGTTTAATTAATTAATTTCTTTATTTAATTACACAGGGAGTAGTGCCCAGCTCCACCACGCCTATATCCATACATTTGACCGAGTTCAAATTGCGTGATTTGGCGACAGTGCTCGGCTACATGTACACGGGCTTTGCGTCCTTTCCGAACAATAGGACAGCATCAGTCTTGGCACTGCTGAATTTCCTAAGGATTGATAAACGAGGGACTCAAAATGTTGAACCGCTTCCTCCAGATGCAAAAGCAGGGCGCGAGCTACTCCAGCATAAGGAATCCTGTAAAACGGACGATGAAGACGGTTCCGATTTGTTGGACTCAGACACTTCTGACGATGATGATGACACACCGAACAGACCTTCAGGGAAGGACACAAGAACTGGGAATTGGGTCACTCAAGCTACACAAGTCAATTCGGCTACTAACAAATCAAAACAGACAAACACGAGAGCCGCCAATAAAGAAAATGCCAATAAAAAAACTAAGGTGTCAAGTGATGCCATTGCTAGTACCAGTACCAGCAGCGTGATTCCCGTAGTATCCGTTGATGTAAATTCTGCCGTAATCGGAAGGCCCATTACCGATAAGCCAGGTCCTACTGGAAAGCCTCCTGTCTGCTCCGTTCCTTTACCTTTCGTAAAAGTGGCTCCTGGTACTTTAATTCATAAACGGCAAGAACCTCGAATTACTCGACCAACCCCAAAATCAACCCGTGGTGGAAGGAAGCCGCCTGGAACTACTCTAAGCTCAATGACCTCAGCTATTCCATCAACAATTGAACCAGTAGCAGGTTGCTCAAGTAAGTAAACTATAATTATTTTTGTAAGATGATTGAAGAAATTGCAATTATTTCCAGAGTATTATTTAGAGTATTTAAATTATTTATTATAGAAACTGCAGTTGCGAAAGATAATCACCCAAAAGCTGGATATGAGCTTGATAAGGATTATCGGCCCACTACTGCCAGATACGCTGCATCTCCTTCATCAAGCGATGATGAAGAAGAAGAAGAGTCTGACCCTGCAGTCATCCATTTCGTCAAGTTGAACCGAAGGAGTGGTGGTCAAAAATTAAGTAATGAGGATGAAATCGAGGGATCGACCTTGGCTGAACGTATTAAGCTCCGGACTCGAGTAAAGAGTGGGGAAGTTGGTGGCGCCGGGTGCGCCCGTACTTCTCAGCACTACGCTCTACGTGAACGCCCACCACCGAAAAAGAAAAGTAATCCAGAAAAGGATGGTGCTTCTGACTGTGGCGATGAATTTGATGATAGTGATGGTAAGAAATATTTTTAATTAAAATAAAATAATTTTTTTAGCAAATGCAAAGCTTTTACATTCTTAGCCATTCAGTCCCAGAGCGAATCACATTTTAAACAATTCCTTATTAATACTGAATCCTTAATTGCTTTTGTTTTCAAATTTGAAAAATCAGAGTAATAGCAACTTGGATAGAGTCTCATTTAAATTTTGCTTTTAGGTTCATCTATATACAATGTAAATAGAAGCAGTTCAAGAAAATGGGATAGGAAATGTTATTTCTGTAAAACTGTGTTTGAGTCTGAAGAGAGTAAGTGTTAATGAAATCATTTTTCGTAATCTTTTTTGTGGATTCTGGTGCATTATATTGCGCTGTTCAACAGTTTTGGCCAACCATTCGCTTCGTGATTGTGGGATACATCTTAAACACCTATATACATACCCGGAGAAGCTTTGTTGCATCTGTAATAAGGATTATGGTATTTGTACCCATTACGGACTAATTCGTCACGTCCAATATTGCGGAAAACGGATACCACCACCAAAAGTCGTCCCAGGCGGTAATACCTTGACATTCGTTTACCATTCTGTCAATGATTTTTATTTTGGGGTAGATATTTAACTGAACATATACTGGTTAGACGCTTTATAAACTTTTTAATATGTAGACCGAGTGAAACTGAGAACTATAAACCTCACTTTTTGCTTCATGCTATCATGTTTTGATAATTATTGCTTCTAACTAGATTTTAAGCCCCACGTGGACAATTTTATTTAAAGCAAATACCAAATACGCACTTGTTAAGAATTAAAGGTACTGACTGCTATATTGTATTATTAATTTCTCCTTTTTAAACTTTCAATTTCAGTGCCACGAGGGACTTTGGATTATGATTTTTTAGCCAATGTGGACGGTGAAGATGAGTATTTAGCAGCCGTTCCAATCCAAAGCAATGAATCTCCGGAAGGGCATCAAAATAAAACTCCTGTAAGTCTCAATCAGCCAATAAAAGAAGGAATCAAGACTCCGTCTGAGAATGGAAAGAAAAAAAAAGAACTTGCAATAGAACCTAAAGCTTCTTCAAGTAAAAATGAGACTTTCAGTGCCTACAAGAAAATCAGCAATGATGAAATCATTCCAATTGGAGACGCAAAAGTCGTCATGGGCAAATTAAGCGACGATTTAATTGATCAAATAATCGAACGTACAAGAAATTCAAAAGGGGACAAATACGACATTCCTCGTGTTCCTGGATACAACTACGTACATAGTTTGATCATACCAAAAACTGAAATGCCGGACCCGTTCCCAGACGACACGCCAGAGGATAACGCGGAGCGCATACGTAAATTGGAGGAAGAGCAAGAGGATTCCAGGCGAGAGTCCGAAGCTCGTCGAGCATTGCGAATGGAGGCACAAAAAATGGAAAAGATGCAGACCCAGTTGCAGACAGCTTCAAGTCAGATTTCAGCACCAGAGCTCCGACGAGTGTCGCCAATCACCATACTCCGCCGCGTAGCCAGCTCTGAAAACCGCTCAACTCCTGACAGATCTCATGCTGGTCCTCCTCCAAGCCCTGAAACTGTTTTTGAAGATTTTTTACGATGTAGCTGTGGAACTCCTCATTCCGAAGTTGCCAAGACTTTGAAGTGCTTAGAGAAGCGCAAATTGAGAAAATGCTGGGTCTGTGGTTTAGAGTTGTCATACGGGAACCCTATCGAAAATCACTTGCGAGTACTTCATTTCAATGACGGGCCAGGGAACCAGGGAACTGTGGCTTGTCCCGTCTGCAAACTGGCACTGCCTTACAGTATTGTTAATAATCACTGTTTTGAACTGCATTTCAAATCAAGAGATCTATTGGAATCCAGTATATTGAAAGCTGGTGGTCAAGTGCAGAGAAATCAAGAAAATAATGTAAATGCCCAACAGCAACAGAATACAGCATCATCTGGAAGTCGAATCACTGGAAGGATAATTCAAAAACGTAAAAAATCAAGCCCGAAAACAACGACATCAAAATTTAAGAAAGTACAGAAGACTACTAATAAAGGAAAAAGAAACAACAAACTAGAAAATTTGCTTAAACAGATTGAATCTACGCCATTGTCAGGAACGGAAAAAATCCCTTCTGAGAACACTGAATCGCAGTCTATTTCAACGACTTCACCCACTGGAGCTAGGGTTTCTGGAGGAAGCGTTAGAAATATTAGCGTTGACGGGGAGTCTGTGCTTCAAATATCATCCTTGGCTCCACCCTCTGTGCCTGATGGCACGACGACTGACGTCAACTCAAGTCGACCTTCTCCAATCCCACGCGAGGAGGTTGTACAAGCTATTACTACATTGACGAACCGTCCTGATATCACCGTCACTAGTGCACTTTTTCAAAACCCGAGTCCAACCACACCAGCAGCGGCAGCAGCCTCTTTAAATTTGATAAGTGACGATTCACTGGCGATAATGGATGAACGAGCTGATTCAAACACCGGAAGTTCTTCAGTGGGACAGAATCCCGCCTCAGGAATCAGTTTGTCCGAAGCTATATCATCCGCTGAAATGACGCCAATTTTCGACACCAACAAATGTGATAATGGATACACGAGTTGGTTCAAATGGAAGTTCTTCAGTGGGACAAAGTTCCGTCGCAGGAATCAGTTTGTCTGGAGCCATTTCATCTGCTGAAGTGACGCCAACAAATGGGATGACCACTGTGAATTCGTCAAGTCCAGTTCTAGCGGGTGATGCTAGGATCATTCATCGAGACCAATTCAATGGAGCATGGACCATGGACTCTGCTAACATGAGGAATTCGACCGTGATTGCAAGAACGACGTTCTCGACTCCATTTACCGGGCTTCCCGTTTCAACCCCAACTTCATTTCCATCGGCCCAACCAACAATTGATTCTATAATTGCTTCTGGATTAAATTTGAGTCAAAATGACGTTGTAACATGCCCAGATATCACTAATCCTCCTTTCTTGAGCCCTAATTTGGCAATTGATGGGATGTACGAGCCAAATCGAAGAACAACTTGGGCAGGAAATGCAACTTCCTCTTCCAGCAATTATAATACTACAAGCGGTGGTATGGTGGAAAGTCGACCAGGAGACATTCACATTAGGTTCACAACTTCAAGTCTTGCACCTCGGGCAACGGCAACGTCTCGCCAGGGAAATGCAAGGGCAGTTTCGGAACAAAACCGGTATGTTCCATATCAAGCGATTCCAAATCCTCTTGCCACCCAACGAACGCGACCTACTATAACTAATTATACAACCACAAGACCTCAGCCTCCTTCCTACTTATCTGCTACAAGCACTCCGTCGCAGTCAGAACTCGATGGACAGTCAAACACTGCTGCTGGTTATCGTCAAATTCGCAATCTGTTGAATCATCACTTGCAACAAGCCAATCCACAACAACAGCAATACTCTAATTTACCCCAGCAAAGACAACAAAGCGCTATGGTTCTACCACCACAGGCACGACAGACAAGTCACCAACTGCAGCATCAGGGGCAACAAAGTCTTGTGCATTTACAGCAACAACATGTATGATTTACTACTCACTATTAATTAGTGCAGCTTTTATGCTTGAAATCACTCAGCTCGGCTTATTAGCTCTTAGCATTTAATTAAAAAAAAATATATTTCAAATTTCTTAATAATTTCTTAATAATTTCAGATGCTCCCAGTAGCAACTCCAATGGCGTCTCAACAACAACATGGACAAATCTTTCAAGGTCAATCACAAATGTTCCGTCTGATTCAAAGTTCACAGCCTGGCGCACATGTAACAGTGGAATCTCAGTCAAATTCTTTGCTTCAAAATTTATTTGGCCCAACTGGAAATACGCCAATCAGTCCAATCCTTCAACTTCAAGGTCAAATCGTTAGCCAGGTCAGTCCAAGGGCGAGGAAAGGGCGGCAACCCATGCCACTATCCCAATCTCCTTCAAATGTTATCCACCACCACAACAATATTCAAATTAATTACCAGTCAACTACTTCAAGCACTCAAAATGTTAACCATCCTGGCGTAGCTGTTCCTGCATTTCTACATCATGGACCCCCTCCCTGTCTAAACAATGGGATATCCATGATCAATCAAATCAGAGGGGTTCCTACCATAATGCAAACTCCGATGATATCATCCACCGCTATTCAAACGCCTCAAGAATCTCGGGGCACAAGGCAAATTCAACCTCCACCCACCGCTAGTGTTAGTCATTTGTGTCCTACTTGTAAACGACTTTTCAAAACGGAAGAGTTATTCGACACTCATTTTTGCTCTGCATAAAATTTACTACAGATATTTTCTCGGCATTTCAATAAATTTAAAAATAATAGGTTATAAGTTAAACAATCAATATGCAATAAGCATAATATAAGCATAATAATCTTTATTTTTTTTACCTGAACTTGGAGGTTGGCATATATACTGTTTTGTGATTACTTGATTACTTGTACGCTTTGGGTCGAGATTTATACGATTAAATACTAATTTAATGAGATTATTATATTATTGGACAAATCGACAAATGTAATAATATATTAGCTAATATAATATATTCAATACTCAAAGAAGTGTGGTACTCTTCCATTCCAGTTCTGATTGGTACTAACACTTTAACACTAATTACTTACCTCTACGTTTTTCTTGGAGATTTCCTGATGTCCAATTTATTGGCTGAGATTGTTATTTTATAGATTAATTGATATTATTTGTTGATTAGTGACTCAGCTGTATAAACTTAAAAAGTGCATAATAAAACTTATATTAGTTGAATTTTGAACTGTAAAGTGATTCATCATTCATGGGCAGTGTTATGAAAATTAAATAATTCATGGCTTCATTACACTGTCATCAGATGCAAGTAATTCTGCAGACACGCGTCAGTGTTGTATCGAAAAAAACATATCATTTAAAATTATTTTATTTCAAATAATTAAGATTCATACATCACAAAACTCTCAACAATTCAACGACGATGCATAGCCCATTGCTGATCTCTGGTATTCCTACACCTCGAAGTGGCAATTTGCTTACCCAAGCTAAAATGAGAGATATTTTAATTAGTTACTGAAAAATGCTTAATTTCAATACTGACATTTTCACATTGTAGTTAAATTACTGACCCCCTAGACTCAAGACACTCATCCGTTGAAGAGCTACGAATATTAAAAAATCCTTGCTCTGAATCCCACACGGTCCAGTATTGGCTACTTGACAGTGCAAATCCAGAGTGCTATGCAAGACATGTTATGCAATTAAAAAATTACAAAAAATGCATACTTAACTTAGTTGCATTGTCACTTACTCCCACTCCAACCAAATGCCCGTCTGAGAAGATAGAGTTTTTTTCATCCGACGTAGGCTTGATCATGTAAGATGATCCTAAATCTGAAAACATGGATTATAAAAATGGACACTGCAAAAAAACTTGAAATGGCTAAGAAATAGTTTCTGAATTATGACTTACATCCTTTGACAACTTGCCATTTTTGGGCTGGACCGTCCCTCCAGCGGTCACTAATAGCGATATGAGCCCTTCCTCCTACGGCTGTGAGGAACTGTTCGAGTGAGGGGAAAAAACATGTAAATAATTGATTTAAAGACAGGAATTTGTATGGAATATTTATAGGAATTTACACCCAAGTCCCCTTTATTTTGAAAGGTGTACGTTGCCCTGTTCACTAATGCATATTGTGCTGCAGTGATGCTCCCTACGAGGCCTAAAATGCAGACAAAGCTCAGGAAGGACATTTTTTGGAAATTGTGTTCGTTAGTCTTCAACAATGGTAGCTGGGTTAAGTTCAATTACTGGAGATTTGGTCTTTATCAATCTCATTTATATACGGAGATCATAATGTAGTTTTAATTGGTCAGATGCTGATTGTGTGTCATCCACTGACTAATTTATTTGGATGAAGATTTACATGGATATATGCGTGAGTTAGGTTACGTTCATTCATGCACGCAAAATGGAAATTACGCAAGTGCGTGGATTGGATTTCTGTGTAGATGCATATTATTTATGAGGTAAGCTATTTATCAGAATGATTATGTAATGAACATGTGCATCTAAAACTACAACAAAGTGTTAATCCATCACTGCTATTGTTCGTCAGTATCAGGCAGGTTCCTGGGAATAAACTTAATAAATAAACGATCAACCAATTAATACATATTCAAATTCATGTATATCGTACTATTGGCCATATTTAGTATTGAAGTAAGGTATGACCACATAAATTATGAATCTGCTCCAAGCTCCAAATGTTTTAATGGGGCCTGTACGATACGAAACGCACCTGAAGAAATCTCAATTAACAAACAGTTAGAAAAGCAAGTGCCCGGCCCTACGAGATTTCATTAACATAACACTTGCTACAAAATATGCAGGTAAATATAAAACATTGAAATTGCGACATCAGTCCTGCTCATAGTAGGACGAATGAGAGCTTCGGGATGTGAATGTTTTGTTTTTACTGTTCGAAAGAAAATAGGATGTAATATGATGAGAGTAGAAAATGTGCATCGACTGGCGTGCGACAATTTTTATTTACAAATGTTTTTTTTCAAGAGCTTTTTCTAAAGTCATTACGTAGATAAATTTGCGCAAAAGTGAACGAATTGTATTGGTATTTTATTATCTAAAAGTTAAAAATTTATTAACGTAACAAATAAAAAGTGTACAATGCAATTTTTCATTCGAGTCATGTTGCCTTTCTTACAAAACGTGACAGTGGATCGTCCGTAGATAGTTGCACCACCTTCTTCGACTTATCTTCCTGTTTCTTAGATTGCTCTTCCTTCTTTGCCATTTTAAGGTTTAATTCACTTCTCAGACCTTCTTTAATTTTAGGGAGCCTTGCGTTTTTCCTCTTCTTTCGGTGTGCTAGTTGTATATCCGCCTTTTTGATATATTTGGGTTTCTTATCTAAAGCACTGCTTACAGCATCCGTATCAACTTCACCCAAAATATTGTTATCAAGAGTGATAAGTTCTGGTTGAATCTAGAAATTAAAGTTATATTGTACATGGAATATTGGTCAACGACGCAAATAAATATCTTTTTACCAACCTTTTCAAGAAGTGCTTTAACTTCTGCTTCACGGCGTTGGCTTTTACTCTGGTAAGGGTTTCTCTCAAGTGCATCGAAATTAGGTTCGCCGGCACCTATAGTTAAAGTCAAGCGTGTTAAATACCAAATAACAATTGGCTCCAACAAATAATAAAAGTCGTTGGATGACATTCTTACCTGGAACAATAACAGAATCAAAACCACGGCTTGTGCCAACCCCCAGCACGTCCTCAAATGGACAAAACTGCATAGAACTGATCTGACTATTGGCTACGTGCTTGAGATACGGCTTCTGTCTATGGCCAACTTCGGAAAATATCTACACCAACAATCAAAATTCCAATACATTAAAAATCTTGTAGTTAAAATCCAAGAGTACTTTAAAAAATATTACCAAAGCATCATTGCCAGTTGCCAATGCTAAAAATCCTCGTTGACTAAAATTTAAAGAGGAAGCCACTCCAACTTTGACAGAAGCTAGTGGGGTAAATGAATTTCTAAGATCCCAAATTCTCATAGATCCATCCCTACCACTTGTTGCCATAAGCCTAGACAAACGTTGGAGCATAGATTAATTGTAATTAAGCAAGTGACAAGTGATTTGTCGAGTATATTTATAAACGTTAATACCGTCCAGCTGCATCCACTGCTACAGCCGAAAGAGGACAACCATGACAAAGAATAGAAGCTAAAGGTTTCCTAACGGTTGGGGCCCACAAGGACACTGTTCCATTTGTATGACCACAATGTACAACAGCATTTGATGGATTCGTCGTCATTATACCAACAGGTCCATGTCTAGCATTAAATTGAGTAACAATCTTTCCGATAGAGACGTCCACCCAACTGAGATACCCTGTACACGAAATAGGAGAGTGCAACATTACGGCTGTGTACCATTAAACGAAAAATCTCGAACTAAGAAAACTTCAGCAAACCGTTTACCTGACTGATGCCCACCAACTAATAGAAAATGATATGGAAGAAAATCAAGATTGATGACGCGGTCCATACTTTTCAAGCAATGAATCTCAATCCCTTGATTATCATAAATATAGGTCCATTCCTTTTGTGCAGCAGCAAACATATTTTCATTATGTAACCACCTATACAAAAAAAAAGTTAAATTACAACCACAAAACTGATTCCAATTATACAAAATCACTCACACCACATCATGGACACTTTCTCGTACGCCAATCTCACACATGAGATTCTTTGTAACCCAATCAAAAGCAGCGATATGACCTTTCCGTCCTCCCATAACAAGATATCGACCATTAGTCGTGTAGCGAATATTATATGGTCCAAACTCATCCAACGACAGATGGAACCCTTTCGATGCGGAGGCAATATCAACCTTTTTAGTAATGTCAAATTGTTTCAGTTGCAACGTGTGTTCTCCTTCATCAACCTCAATGCCCCTAAAAAAATAGGAATAGCAATTGTCAGAAAATTGTGCTATAAAATCTAAACAACTTATAAACTTACCCAGAATCCTCTACCAAAAGGATTTCCGACCTCGCCGCCCTCTCCAGGCCAGACTTGACCTTTTCTTCTCTCTGGATAATTTTGGTCTTTCTGACACCCATCGTGACATCCAGGGTAGAGGACAAGCCCTTACCACGTGTATGTCTCTCTTCGCTACCAAGAGGAAGGGGGGCAGGACCTGGGAATTTTTCATCGGATTCTTTTTCTGGTTCGGAATTTTGTTTTTTTCGACCCCCATCCTTAGGACGTTTGGATTTGAACCGTTTCTCTTTTTTGTACTTTCTTATCGTCCCTGAAACTGTGATGAGTTTGATGGCAGGGGTCACCGTAGTTCCCCCCCTTTCGGAAGTAGAAGGGAGCGATTTTGTTTGTTTGGGTATTTCTGAAACGTCCTCCTTCTCTTCGTCAGGAGCGGAAAAGTACCTTGAAACTTTTCCCATTTTGATAAGGTAACAAATGTCAGGGGTGGAAGTGTGTCCAATTTATTTTTCGATAACCAATAATTATACGAAAATTACTTAATTACTGTGAACGAGTTGCAAGCAAACTACAACTTGTCAGAGCACATGGAATGCAAATCAACTCCACAAACACGCGCCGTGGTTGGTGAGGGGAACTCCGGGAAAAGTTGGTTTCACTGTTATGCAAATATGTTGCATGTAAAAATGTATTTTTAAAAACGCTTTTGTATGGAAATTGTACAAAAAACTAATGTAATCTTAGATTAACTAGTGGCCCACTTCGGTAGTCTTCTTATAAAAGTGGGGTGCCAGTTCTTCCAGCCAGCCAGGTTGGACGACGGTGAGTTCTCGCATGTAGACATGTGTCGTGTGAATGATTTCCGTGAAAAGCAGCCTACAAATGGATGTCATTTTCAATTAGCTGTTTCAAAACATATTTGCAATATTGTGACGTACCATTGAGGCTGTTTGAGTGTATATAATAAAGATGTGGGATGAACAAATACGGGTAAATCCCCACGGACGGTTCTATGATAACCTGAATGATGGAGGTAAACGGCGTTGGGAAAGAATCCGGCACAAATGCATTTAATAATTGGTTCGATTGTCCCTGAAAGATAAACTTGGTATTACACATTTCCTCAAGGATGGACAGAAATTGAAAACTGTACCTTTGCACGACTCAATAGGCACTTTAAATCGAGATAGCATTTTGAGCATTTGCTTTTTGATTTCTTCAGCTCTCCTTAATCGTTTGAAATGTAAAAAGTTTTGAGAGCAAAAATGCTTCGTCCTACCGGCCTCCATGTATGCAGTATATACATTTAATAGGGTTAAAAGATCTCCTTCAGCAACTTCAAATTTTCTTTTTGCCATCCGAGCTCTCATTGCATTTTGGCCGTAAGGAGCTTGGAAAACGGTTTCAACTTGGAGTAAAGCTGCAATTGTGGTAAAAATTAATTATCGTACTAGACAACAAAACGGAAATACACAATTCATCCTTTATCACAGAGCTAGAGATGAAAATCATACAATCTGTGATCCTTCATGTAAGGAAGCGGAGGATGGGGTGAATTACCGAGGTCAGAAACTTTTTCTCCGCTCGCATTTTTTTTCATTTTTCTCCCTCCGTCTCCACTTCATTCAGTTGCTCAGTATTTACGAAAAGACGTCAATTTGAAATATTTAATCTAGCTGTGCTTTGCTCTGCAACTTGGCGGAATGGAGGAAAAAGCGAGTGTTTCTTCCTTTGTCCACACCACGCCAACTACACCACCCACTCCTGTCGCCAACTTTGACCTCTCATGGCCAGACATGTCATCGGAGGAGGAAGAGCAAGTTTCCAGCCCTGAAACTTCCAGAGGTAGGAAAAGGGTCAGGGAAGAGAAAGCGGTTGGTACCACAACCAAAAAGCTTAGAGATGGATGGAGATTTGATCCTAAAAAATCTTTCACTTTCAAGATATATGCAAATTCTCGATTCGTGATCACTCAACTAAAGTGGTGGTTACGACTTAAGTTAGATTCTGTTAGGACGTTGGCTACATTGGAAAGTTTAGAGTATTTTAAGGACCACGAGCAAACTCTGAACGAGATCATTCAGCCATTGTTAGGAATAGTAGGGACTGGGATCCAGTATGTGGAACCAGAAGAGGAATTTGAAGAGGAAAATGAAATTCATGAAGAGGAGGAAATAGAAATGTGTAGCCAGGCGAGCGAACAATAGTTTAGTATATCCAAAATTCATTTGTTAACTTTGGATTACCAATGTTTCTTGTCCTATTGTTTTAAAGTGTTATTAAAGGCCATATTACTGTTGTGATAAAAAGTGCAAATAAATTACAGTTTCGTACCAGTTATTGTGGTAACTTCTTCCGCACATCCGTACTCCCCTGAAGTTAGGAGCATTTTAGAGAATGTAGGGGGTAATGGAAATTCCGACATTTGTTCTCCAAGTGGCGAGGTTAAATTTCCACGAGAATCTAATGCACCCAGGGCGTATAATAACTCTACAGCGCAAATGAGATTTTTCGCAGGAGGTGGTGAAGGGAAATTGAATCTGACTATATTATCAATTCCTAGAGCTTTCAACTGAAGCACGGTCTGAGATAGGTCATTCCGTTGAATTTCAGGGGCCGTGGCCATAGGAAGTTTCTCATATTCCGATTCTGGATACAACCTAAGTAATAAGTACATGTATTTTGTTGTTTGGTTACAAGTTCTATCATGGGAAGCAATGGACAAATTCTGGAGGCTTGTGTTTACCTATATACTTTCCCCGGTTTTGTCCTTCCAGCCCGTCCAGCTCTTTGTTCAGCAGACGCTTTAGAAGTAGGAACTATAACCAGGGAGTCTGTAAAGCTTTCTGGATTAAACCACCGCATTTTTACAAACCCGCAGTCCACCACTATACAAATAGAAGAGAAAGAATTAAATAAGGAATTGCAAATTAGCTGTCAATTTGTGCCGGCATCGGAACTTACCATAAACGATACCGGAAATTGTAATTGACGTTTCCGCTATGTTCGTTGCGACAACCACTTTTCGAGTGGCTTTGGGCGTGTATTGGAAAACTTTGAGTTGATCACGAGCAGGCAGTGATCCATACATGGGCAAAATCAACATTTCCACTACAAATAGAAAGAAATAAAACAGTTATGTTCCCTATTCAACCCAATATTCACAAGCACACGCTCACTTTGAACTCGAGCCTTCATATTAACAGAGTGTTGGGTTAACAGGGTGACTGCAGTGTCCACTTCATCTTGACCCGTCAGAAAAACTAGAATATCTCCTCGGTCTTCCCGTTCATGAATTTTCATCACCGTATTTACAGCCTCTTTGACGTAATCAGGAACGGGATCTATATGAAGGTTAAATATTGTATTGGTATGTATATGGTATTGTTAAAAAGCGTCTCAATTATTTAAAAAGTAAATATATCCAAGTAAGCTTACCAATACTGAAACAAATTTCAATTGGATATGTTCGGCCGCTTACACTTAATATAACAGCCGTGTCGTTCTGTTGTTTTCTGTTCTCCTTGGACTTTTTGGCTTTTAAATTAAAAAATGTGTGCAATTCCTCTGCATCGACTGTAGCTGACGAAACAATTAGTTTCAAGTCTTTTCTCGCCTGGAAAGAAAACTCGTGCTTAAATTTATTGCCATAAACAGGAAATCATTCATTAGTAATATTTTTAAATAGCTGAGAAATCGTGCGTTTAGTTAATATGCCATTTTGTTGGTTAGGTACTACTCTCAAATGTAATCATAAATTGATCACTTGTCAGGTTGCATGCATTGTAAAGAACGGCGTAGATTGTACTCACCTTTAATATTTTACGAAGCAGTCCCATTAATATGTCACTATTGACGGTCCTCTCATGAACTTCGTCCAACATGATGACAGAGTATTGTCGAAGCAAAGGGTCACTCATCATTTCTCGAATCAAAAGTCCTTCCGTTAAGTACTGAAACATCAAGACAGCATTTATAAAGCACACAAGATTCCAAGGAAAACTGTCAATATTATTTTGAGTTCCGGTTACTAGAAAGTCATCTCATACATATTTTCCATTACTGCACTGCTTACTACAATATTACTAGATATGAGTTATACGAGAAAGTATAACTCATATCTTCAACATAACATGTATATTATTATGATTTGATTGTATTTCGGTGGAGATTTGAAATAGTCAATGTGACGAATTCCTTTTGTATTTTGTGCGATTCTTCAAATGTCCGCCAACAAATTGTGCTCATTCTTATTATCTTAATGCCATATTATGCTTAACCTTTGAAAATTAATGACTGTATAAGCATTACATCACAAAGTTTTCATTATCTCATCGCATGAAACTTAAAACTGTCAATATGCCATCCATGGTGGAAACGAGTATAAGAGTAAAAATAAAAGTCAACAGATAAGATTTTTTTTACTGCTTAGTTTAACGAAGTTCGGTCGAAAGAGGTTAGCATTCAAATTAATGTTAAGTAAACTGAGAGATTACCGAACCCAGAATACTAGCAGGATATATATCTACGAGAATTTCCCAGTTCTACCTCCGTAAAACGTATGAAATGTTGCACAAGTACTATATAATAACTCATCGTCGCTCTGTTCGACATCAACTTGTCAAATGTACATACCTTCACTTTAGTTGTTTTTGGATTAAACTTTTCATCAAATCTGATTGCATATCCGACTTCATCCCCGAGAACCGCACCCATTTCATCCGCAACTCGGGTGGCAAGAGACGTAGCTGCGACACGTCGGGGCTGAGTGATTCCAATCATCTTCTCACCCTCTCCCCATCCGGCTTCTAAAAGGTACTGAAACACGTAATAAACCAAAAAATCCCATAAGATACATAAAGTAAAACAATGCACCTTCAATGTAAATTCAAAAACCTCAAAGCAAAAATGACATTTTGTTGCACATATCGAAATTTATATTCACAGATTATTAATGCGACAAATCCAGCGCAAGAAAGAATCTGATAGAAATTATTTTTCAACCTTCAAAATCCGGAATTTGTGCTGTGCAGTTGTTTTAAAACCTGAATTAATAGCGATTTCATTATTAACAAGTTCTAAGATAAAAAAAATCGGGATATCAAAAAGATGTGTCATCAATCAATTTGTATGACATTTGAATTGAATTTGGCATGAATTGTGTCTGATGCGCTTATGGCGTCATTACAGGGCCTGTGAACGGATGTAATAGTGTCGGAGCCATTTGTCATTTCCATTTCAACAAATAATCTCAGTCCTTATCAGTTAGCAAGGAAAGTTTTAAACGTGTTGCATCTCAAATTATTCCATTCATCTTTTATTTTGAAGAAGGAAAATGCAAAATATTAACGGATTTCCAAATCTCCATAGACCTATATACATTTTAAACAATTAAATAATTTCCAATTCATAGCAAACATAAACATAGCCTTGCGAATTTTCATTGCATGCAGAGCAAAAGCCTCAAAAATGCTCTGACAACTGACAGACCTACCTTATGAACAGTAAATTCGACAGTGCCATACGATACTAAATATCGTATGTTCAGGTTGAATTTTTTTAATGCAAAACAAAATGCAAAGCCAAATGAAATTGGCAAAATGCTTAAAAATGGAGAGCGTTTGCATATTATGCAAAGTGGTAACATAGATAACGGCCTACCCTTTTAAGCGAAATGATCCCGATTTCAATTCCATTTCCTAGTGCTGTTAATCTAATCAGAGTTCAACTAAAGTTAGGAAGTAACTGCCCCTATATCGAGTATCAACTAAATCACTAGGTAGTTGACTTAGTTTATGTGATGATTTATCATACTCACTAGTTAAATGTTTTTTCATCGAAAAAAAACGAGCTTATGGTGCACTGGTCACTCGGTCAAACTCTGCATTGCGTTTTATGATTACATACGTGGTTTTCTATTGCATATAAATACATATGTACTCGTAGCATCAATTCTAAAAAAAGTCGCATTGCAGTATGGCTTATTGACTATTTTCTGAAATAAAAGGTAAAATTGTAAAAATAAAAGAATAGCCCCACACGAGAGATATGTTGAGAATATGGGGACAAAGTAATAAAATGGTTTGAATTGATACATAAATAATGCTATGAATTATGGATAATGGGTTCCTGAAACTCATCAGTCATCACATCACCCGTCCCTCGCAGTACTCACTCACTCACGAAATCGAACTGCAAACCAAACCTGAAATTCTTTCTTTTGTGTTGAATCGACATATCAATGAACCCAATCAATATATTTCTATGTAATACATTCACCGTATATCGTCAGAATTCTTGCTTTCGTACCAAAAACATTTTATCCAGCCACCCAACCAAAGTCCTTATAAACAATAAGCCTCTTTAACAAATTAGCGAGATTGCTTTCTTGGCTTTCTTTAAGACCACCAAACTCAACTCCAACCTACAAAATTTTGTCTCATTTAGATGTGATCAGACAGTCCAAGGAGGAGGACGTATCTTCCTTCGTTCGAGTCTCATCCACCGACTCCAAGACCTTTCTCAACACGGTTATCTATAATATTCTGGTGCAGTAGTGAGTTAATCAGTGACATGTTAAAAAAACATGTTGACGAAGCTATACAGAATTGAGGCGAGAAGTTTAGAGGAGCTCTAACCTCAAAGGTATTGTGGAATGTATAAACCAAAGCAATTCAAATCAAATATTATTATCGTAAGCCAAACTATGGCAAGTCAAACATCTATAAAGATCATT
The DNA here is from genome assembly GCA_036491905.1 of Folsomia manolachei. Lineage (NCBI taxonomy): Eukaryota > Metazoa > Arthropoda > Collembola > Entomobryomorpha > Isotomidae > Folsomia > Folsomia manolachei. The sequence goes on along the minus strand of JAAXNX010000490.1, from coordinate 10,923 downwards.
TCTATTAAGATCATTTTTTTTTTGTTCCCTCATGAAGTAGCCCATTCAGTTATGTGTAGGAATTCGAGATTAGTTGTCTCACTAATTGCGATCGGCGTGAATAAGTGTTGCAGTGTCAAATATCAGTAATAACTGCAAAACACGATGAAATCTTGAAGTATTATTTTTGTCCCTCTTAATGAATTTAATTTTCAATCTGTATTTCTGTGACTGCGCTGTATAATATGATGTAGCACATTGAAATCAATCTTACAAAATTATGTGTTGCAGGAAAATCTTAATCGGTGCCACAAGGATCTGAATGGAAATTTGGAGTAAACGAATTCAAGACATGAAAATGGCAGGCGTCATCCCAATTCCTGGTGCCTACAATACCGGAATTTTTACACTTGTGGCCTTTTGTATCCTTGCTACCTTCATCACACTGGACTTGTATTTGTGCTATTTTATAACCTCTTTCCCCGATGGAAGCACGCTCCCAATTTCCGTAAACACTACACAAAACCCTTGTTACAGTTCTCCATTCTGTGTCACCAATGTAAAGAGTTTAATGATGGATCCACCCGACTTTTATCTACATACACCCGGATCCATTCTTTTCGTAAATTGGCTCGACCTTGTGAATTCATTCCAATTCATTACAGCCAATCGAATATCTTTCTTTCATGTCCTCGTGGCCCTATTTGGAAGCAAGTTAATCACCAATGATTCCCTTTGTGTCCGAAGAATAGGAGTGTTGCTCTTTCAACTTCGAAACTTTTTGGACGGGGTGGATGGAGTTATCGGGAAAGCACGAAGAAAGCAGGCATCAACTAATTTGTGGAATACCGTCAATTTTACCAACTCAGAGGGAACGGATGCTGGATATAGTACAACTATCTCTTTACAAGACACACACACTGATTTAGAATCTTCAGCGAAATTGGGTTATTGGATTGATGGGATTTGTGACGGTCTAGGATCATCATTCTTATTTCTGGCATGTTACTTTTATCTTCAGAAACACCCTGCCCGAAATCGCAGTTCATTAACGTATACATCTCTTCCTGTCGTCATTACGGCACGAAATTGTTCGTCAAACAAAGATAGGAAGAGTAGCAGCAATATCATTATCTCACCATCTCACAAAAATTGGACAAGACAATTCATAAGAACCATTAATCGCTCAGGATTCCTAGCTATTCTCTACGGTTTTCAAGCACTTCTGAGCACCATTACATGGAATCGGTTTATCCTTCATTACACACAATTGTTGGAAAAGAATGTCTCTCCCACTACTAATCAATCTTACGGCGATACAAGAATCCAAGCAAATCTCATTCGATCCCCTGCTATGTGGATGGTAATTCTTGCTTGGAGATATGTTAACCCCCACACCTGGATTGAAATCCTTCTCATGGCCGTATTCTTTGACAGAATTGGAGAACTTGTGTATGCATTTCGACTGCGAGGATTTTTAATTGTGTTAATTACCACTTTGGTCACATTTGTACACCTACAATATATTCAGTACATTATGGGCTAAGTAATTTTTATATTTCTTCTGTCAAATAAGCAGATTTTTTGTTATGTTGACGCAGTCAACTCGACTGGGTACTTTATAAGATAACTGTTATGCCACAGATAGATAGGGTAATAGGCTGTCACAATGGTATTTTGAAATACTATTTCGACTATTTCCGTTTTGTTTAAGTGAAATATCTGTTTTTCAGATCTGACTGATTTGTCCGTGATATATGCACGTAATTAACTGTTGTACAAATATTGCCGTAAGATGTTTATAATTAGATGAAGACAATTTTAATCTGCCATGTAACTGAGCTTCAAAGTACACAAAGACCTTAATCTTTTTAATCAATTTTTTTTTAAATTTTTAATCTTCTTAATCATTTTAGATCAATCAAGCAATTTGCCTGCTACATTATTATTAGCTAATTTTTATAGTCCAACCCCCTTTATAACCAAACCTCCCCAACAATGACAATTTTAAATATTTTTGCTCCATCTTATATATTTATCTGTTACTTTTTCATAAATAAATAATGATTAATAGTTTAGAAATAAAAGCAAAAGCCATCTACAATCTATCCAGTCGGGTATTATGCACTTATCTATTATTATTCTTATCATGAATTACCTGAGGAACTTGAGTACTTTTTCCACATCCCGTTTCCCCAACAAGAACAAGTGTCTGATATTGTTCCAAAAGGAATAGAATGTGAGATCGATTTTGATAAATGGGCAACTTTTTCTTCTGCTGATCCAGAGAAAGGGATAGGTACGGATTGAAGACAAAGGTTGTGGCGTTATTGGGGTCAATATCTGGCTTATCCTCTTCGAATGACGCCTCATCTGCGACAAACAAATAAGATAGCCAAATAAGTCGAATATTAAACTTCAAGCTTCAATAACTGTGACAAGCATAATATTCTAATCCAACATAACGGAGACAGGAAAATGTTTACAAACCCCTGTTTTTTTTATTCCAGGACCTTATCTTTTCTAAACTTATCCAATTTCTTACCTGCCGGCTTCAGAAAATTGAGCCGAGGCTTTCCACCGAAACCCGATCTGCTCGAAGATTGGTGTGACATTGGAAATTCGGCACTCAATTAAATTTACAATGGAAATTTTTCACTCTTTTCTAGTTTTCAGAATTGTTTAAATTGAAATTGCAACAAAAATTATGTTGCAAAATTCACCAACGACATTCCCGCACCAAGTTTTGCTCATCTCAACTCACACGGTGGGCATTCTGATGGTTTTTTTCTGACTAAAAAAAATCCTTTTAAAATTTTCCGAAAAATTGTTCTGAAATTTTGTCACTCATTTAACGAGAGTCAGAGGACACGCCCATTTTAATAAAATATTTTCACAAATGCAAATTTTTTTGTTAAGTAAATATATACACGACTTGAAAATTGATAGGATCACAGAATCCATGAGAAATGATGCTAGTCCATGAAATCATGTTCAATCCAGAAATCGTAATGCACTAAAGTTACAACAATTGATTTATTAATTTTTATTTACTCATTGACAGACTCATGATAACGATTTAAAAGACATACTGATTGATGCTACGTAATACTATATGCAAACAGTAGAGCGCATTTTGCGTTAGATAAAAACAATAAGTTTAAAAGCCTAAATTTTGGCAACATAGAGTTGTCCCAGATTGTATGTTTAGAACATTGTTGTATACTAGGAGAAGGAATAGTCTAATTCACTTGATCCCTGCAGCTAATATTTAGTGGGTGGATCAAAAATATTATTAAATAAGATTTAGGTTTTAACTTCTAATAAAAATATAACAGTTTAAAGTTTAAATAGTAATACACAGGTCATCACACTCAAATAACAGAGATGCTGCAGATTAGGTCAATAAACATATGAAATGATAGAACAAATTACTTTCTATATGCAAAAGTACTGTCATAAGTTGGAAGAAAAGTACTTGATTCACGTCGAAGCATTTTCTTTAACACTTTCTTTCCAGTGAGATTATATCGAGTTGGACCTGTAAAAAAAATACAAAAGGAAATATATTATTTTGTTATGTGGTGAAAATTTGTGACGTAAATCTCGTTTTTTTTAAAATTCGTCAATCATACTTACCTGACAATAATCTAGCTGGATGTTTGGACAAGAATGGTTTATCGGCGTTCTCGGGAATCAGATCGAGATCGACGTCCACGAGAACGGCTCCTGGAAGGTGAGCGACTTCGGCTTCTTGAGAAGCGACGGCGGGCTGCAGGTGACCTGGAGCGGCTGAAGAAAGTCAAACAAATTGTTATGAACAACTAAAAACAATCTCCCTTTCAATTCAAATTTGCACGAATTAGGGAAAGAAACTCGCAAAAACTAATAGGAAAGATCGAACCTTGTGCGAGTAGTACTCAACAACAAAGTCATTCTTTTTATTAATGTAAATAATATACTTTTCTGAATTCTATTGGAATTAGTAGTAGTAGTTTACATTACTGACTGAGGAGGAAGACGAATAGTCGAGTGCTCGGAAGTGGTAGGATGGATTGGGGAGTGTAGATTGTGGTGTTTTAAAGAAAAGTCGAACGGCATGTTTGTGATGGCGGTTGAATTACTGAAGCCGGATCGACCGATGCCCAGAAAGATGATCATGATGATAAAGGTTCATCATCATTTTAAAATCGCGTCAGGGTTATTGAGAGGCAAAAAATGGGATGGTAGCTCTAGCATGCTAATTGAAGGATCAGCAGTCGATGAATGGATGAGATGACACTTAGGTTGAGATGTAAAGCGGTACGAATTCCTTTAAAGTTGACGGACAGAAATAAAAATAAATGCAGAATATGTGGCGATGGGTTGTGGATGGATGGAGGAATAACATAAAACGCCTGTATATAATAAAACTAATCAATGAATGAAGTTGAAAATAACAAAAAAAAATACAGACAGAAACATATGAAACTACCGAGCTCAACCTGAAGAAACAATTTGAATGTTGACTGGATTGGGTGGAGAATGGTGGGGAGCTTCCTATATGTGGCATGTGCTTATAACGTCGTCCCTTCTGTTTAGAGTCGAGGTCACAAATTATGAACAGCGCCATCAAATGATAGTAGGGCAGAGATGGTTGTTGTAAATAAGTGTGACTCGGCGAATGCTCAAAACAAACTATTCCGAGTCACCCAATATTTCTGCAACAGTTAGCCATTCTTTCTAACGATGTGCTCGTAGTAGGTTGTCTAGCCGTTGAGGGTGTGGGAGAGGGTGGGAGACGACTGATGCTGCAAAGTAAGTAGCAGTAAGTCTCCTCCGAAGGAATGTTTAAGCTTTCGCCTCCACCCCTGACTTGCGTTGAGGTGACCCTTCCTCTCAATACAAGAAATCAATCAGTAGACACTCGCAATTGGAGAAGAAAATAGGAGGGTAGGTGGGTGAGGGTCGTATTCAGGCACAACGATTTTAGGATGTGTTGTATAGTTTTCAAGATGTGGGTTGGAGTTGTTGCGAAGAAAACGCTTAATCTAATTCAAGTGCGAAAAGTGGGGTCAGACATTTATATCATTGCATAGTACGCACTCACTCAAAATCAATATTTCTAAGTACGATTTGAAAAAAAGTAGAATCCGATATTTTTCAAATTTTACCTTTTTTAGAACTTTGAAAGTATTCTCAACAATTTAATGCTTCACAGAGGTAGAAGAGGTATATGACAGACTTTTTTTAAAGTTCTAAATATACCTCTTCCCTCTGCCTGTGGGTGGACACAGTATTCGAAAAAAATAAATCCTGAGACATCAAGAAACACGTACCTCCTCCCACCATATCCACCTCCTCCTCTATTTCGGTCACCGCCACGTCCACCACCCGGAGGACCACCGGATCCTCGACCTCGGCCGGAGGGATCTGTAATAGCAATACAATGAAAACATTAATACCAATGCTGGATTATATTGAGGTGCGGTTTATTGTTTTGATCAGAATTTGTATGTAAAAAACACTTACTGCGCCCAGTGGACATTTCCGCTCGAATTCTGACTCCACAGAGTCGGCTAAAAACAAGATACCACAATAAAATACACATCCTCTAAACTATTGCGCACCACGTTCTACAAACTTACGTTCCATCCAAATGACGGACCGCGTCTTCCGCATCTGTGTTCACAAACAGAAAAATTACACTCACCAATTAGTTGCCAACTACAAAATTACACTCACCTCGCGGATCTTCAAACTCAATAAAAGCAAATCCTGGTGGATTTCGAGCAACCCAGACATTTTTCAAGGGTCCATACTTGCCAAAAGAGCTTTCCAACTCATTTTTGGAAGCACTATTTCCTAAATTCCCAACATAAACTTTGCAACTCAAGTCCCAATCCCGATGTCGTGACATGTCAGATCTGGAGGAATTGACTCAATCAGAAGAAACGACACGATCTGAAATTGAGAAATTCATAAATTTTAATCCCATCCGATTGATGATCAATCCCAACACCCAGGTGAACAAGATTTGTTCCAAATTTTAATTAAGTAAAATGCTTACCCAAATAATAACTTTTTTTTTATTTAGCACTGACTGTTGTCTCCTGTGACGAGATGGTGGAATTGAATGGAGGATGGAAAGCGTCTTCTTCCGTCCACCACCAACCAACACCACCAACACCACCAACCAGTGCCTATCCTATCCTACCCCATAGGAATGCTTTCACTCGGAGAAAACTGCGTCTCATTTTTTGCCTGTTCATATAAATGGAGAAAACAATCCATGCAACTTCTATGCAAGTTGCATGCAGAATATGTAGAGTTTGGCGTATGAATTTCGATTACCCCAAAGGAATGCTTTCACTCGGAGAAAACTGCGTCTCATTTTTTGCCTGTTCATATAAATGGAGAAAACAATCCATGCAACTTCTATGCAAGTTGCATGCAGAATATGTAGAGTTTTGGCGTATGAATTTCGACATCAATTTCACTCATTCAATGGGTTGCAACGCGTCAATTTGACGCCAAGATTTGACGTCAAGATTTGACGTCAAGATTTCGCTCCGGCGTCATTTATAGGGTGTCTAACAAACTGTTGGTGATTTAATAGCAACAATTGGCAATGAATGGGAATGATGGATGTTGTTCTAGTTAATGGAACTACATCCAGGTGAAATTATTAATTTAACCATTTATTAATGTGGTTTAGTGCAGCGTAGTTATTACAATGTCAAGATTTCCATTTAAAGATGTTTATGTCGAAGTACGTGTGAGATTGGGATTTAATGAAAATAGAAGATTGGGTGAATAATGCCCAAAAAATGTGTCTTCCACTCTTGCTCTACCTGTCAAAAGATTTTGGTCCATACTACAATTTATTGCTACTGGTTTGTAAATTGGAATCCAATTTCGTCAAGGTTTTCACTCTACTCATTTCCTTTCCTGAACTCCAACTCATCAACTCAAAGAATCCATCCACATCTATGCCTAAGTTAGATTGAATTATTGGGGATACTCATATCTATCATAGCAATATTCACAAAGGATGGAGAGGGAGGAGCCCACTAGCTCAGGTCATTATCCAAATTTTAATTTAAAATGCTTAAACAAGAACCAAAAATAGGTGCGGTTTTGAAAAAAGCAAAACAAGACAAATTAACAAATCTCTGCATTTGGCAAAGATGGCGATGGCGAGATCTCTTTGTGAGGCAGGATTTGAATACAAATTCTCAATAGACTCATTTCATGGTCAAAAGTAATTTGTAGCTTCATTATAAACGAGTAAGTGTACAATTTACTTGTTTGGACCGTTTGGATTTGAATTTATATTGTGAATGGGCTCAATCCGCTCTTCTTTACGCGTTAATAATGAATGTTACATATGCATTCATATTGTTGTATAGTACATACCGCACCGCCTATTTAATATCGTATTGGCAATTAAGTTAATGCCTTCTCAGTTTTCAGCTCTCCTGCCCATTCCCCATAATAATAACGATGAAGAATTATGTTATCTATGTTTCCTCCATGTAGTAATGAAATCCACCCATTCAAAACAGTCACAAATGGTTCATTTTTAGCGAGCAATCACAAACTAATTTATTGCGACTTCACAATAAAGTACTTGTCATCTTAACATGGGAAAAATATGGCTTGCTTTGATATTCGCATGTTTAGTAGAAGATTAGTTGGATTTGCTGGCCTTTACAAGGGAATCAATTTTCTTGTAAGTTGGCAATAAAAAAGATAATTAAGACGAACAACTTATACTTTATGTAAAGCTTTAAGTATGCACAGATTCTAGTGTGTGAGCTAACATGGAATTCGTTGTGCTGTTTTGAATGTAGGCAATTATGTACCTTTTATATTGGACAGGACGAGATTTATTCTCTGACACTGACAATTGTGAGCAGCCCTTCAAATTGATTTGTTATGTCTTATTTAGTAAATGACACAAAATTTGGGCCATAAATTGAATCGATAGTGAATTAGTGGACTGTAACTATATCCAATAGTTGTAAATACATTTGTGCAATTCATTGCATGCATCCGACTCGAGATAAAGTGTAGTTGTGTTTCTTTGCAAAATGTTATTAAGGGTGAAACTTTTTTAAACTTTTAACCGTCCGTTCGTCTGTCTGTTTATCAAGAAAGCGTTGACGGATCTTCATGAAATTTGGTACAAATACTACTTAAAGACCTTGTCTCAAAGATGATCACAGGCCGTTCAAAAAAAAAGTTTTAACTTTTCGACGGGAAATTAAATTTTGACGCTTTTGGCCGTCGGTGACCTTTGACCTCGCATCCCCAGAGCATTAATATAGCCTCGTTCATATCTCTCACACGACAAAACTGTATCTACAGTATTGTTGAGAGCCGCTTCGCTCTTTCGTTTGTAACCATTTGTTTGTAATAAAATATGCAAGTAATGCCAATGATGATGTTCATCCCAGAATCGACATCTTCCAAAACACAGACCAACTTGGAAATTAGATAACGTATGTGGGACTTGCTAATATCCGTTTTGGACTTTTATCTTTGTAACAAAACTGCTTATTTCCTCTCTGCATCAACTTGGTTGCAATCGACAAACTAAACGTAGTAGTGACTAAAACTCATAAGATTGTTATGTCCGTTTGTTTTCAATAAACCGAGACTGGTTTGAGATGAATGAATGGCAATCTCATTTAAATTTAAGGGTTAGTCTATGAGTTCGTTTAAAATTCGGATCACCCTCAAATGTGAAGGGTCAATTTTGTCAATAAATAGTAAAACATAAATACCGGGACGAAGTTCTTCCGGGGACTTTACGCGTTGGGTACATTAGCATTTGCACCATATAACTAAATGTCTCAGGCCTACATATCCACATCAATGAATTTCACTTATTCTTTACGCGACATTGTAATGTTGAGACAACTTCGACAGCGTTTGGGACAATAAATATGCTACTTGAGACATCGATTTTAAATTAAACTGATTTGTCCAAAACTTGTGTTACCTTTTTTTGATTCGTTTCTTAAAATTATGAAATGCTTTGAATGCATTTCAATTTTTGTTCATTAGAAGTCAATATGCAGATGAATTATACTACAAATAAACTAGAAATCTTCAACTTATCCAAGTGCTTCCCTAGATTTGCAACAATGGTTCTGGATATTTTCTTAGACAACACGATTTGAGTTTACCAGAGAGACTAATGACATGTCCTTTACATATTTGTTCAAAATCATACCAGAGTATTATATGCCATCTTAGTTTGATAACTTTACAAGCCCTTAGGCAAGCACTAATTGTAGTTTGCTTGAATTTGATATTGCTAAATGAAAAACAGTTCGGCGCACCGAGTTGGCGTAATAACGCTGAGTGAGAATCAGACTCGCCCTTTTGAAGTTTGGCCTGATCTGGACTAAGAAAGTTATGCCTGAGAATGGAAATGAGATCATGGGATTAAAGCTAAGATTTAGAATCAGATAAGACCAGTATCAAATATCCTCCACTCATCATCTGTTTGTGTACTTATAAATGTACTTGTAATAAATCTTGATTTAATTATTGGAAGCACGTTTTATCTTTTATCTTCTCCTAATCCTGCTATACGACCAATTTTTACCAAATTCAGTTTTGTTCACATTATCTCATCACATCACCCAGTTACTGTTGGTGTTTTTTCAGTGTATCGTTACAGTATGTACATCTCAAATAAAGATGTAGATAGACACTCAACCATTTCATTAATTGATGGATTTCTATTTTAACATTAGATGGAAATATAATCTTTACTTACTTTCATCATTGTGGCAAAAGATATAGCTTAATTTGACGGCATAGGTTGTCATGTCACGTAATAAGTGAGCTGCCTGTTGAAATGGTGCTCGAAAAATGCATCTGGTCAGCTTTTTAAATGCTGTCCACAATTGGAGGTTAATTGTTGTCTGATGATAACATGACGGAGGTTTGAATGAAACTGGGCTGACCTTTGAAATGTTATTTGTTACAGATTTGACAGTGGATGAGTTTTGTACGCAGTTGGATGGACGCTGATGGCTGTGGTTATAAGATCCACATTTCTTAATCGGAGACAAGGAACGGAGGTGGTAGTGGTTTAGTAAGAGGTTTAGTTTAGTTGTGAGGTAAGGTGATGGTTAAATTGACGTCGTAAACTGCACATTGAGTTAAACTGCCAAATTAGATAAGGTGATTGAAGAAAGGATTTGTAAATGTAAATTGCGTTCAAAATAGCGAGTGGGTTACGTATATGCCTATTTAAGGAATATATTGAGAAATATGTATGTTTTAGGGTGTGAGCAACCAAAATTCCAATTTTCTTTTGTACTAATGTAGACAGCCGGTTTGGTTTCACCCATCCACTCTTCATCCAAGCATCTGCAGGTTGTTCTATGCATCAACTATTAAATAAAATGGAATACAATACAAGAAATAGGTACAGCTAGGCAACCAGGTAGGGTAAGGGTGGAGCTGATTTTGTGACCAATTCAGGCTACAAGCTGTTACCTTCAAAGGACAAAAATCTTGACTTATCTCTCTCTCCCTTCTCAATGAATGTCCTTATCCCACCCTAAATCTGCCCTTTCTCATCTCTCCCTCCAGTTAATTACAACACATTCGAATAAATCTCGAGGCTGGTCAATATTGCCTCTTTTCTGTCCCACACACACTCCAATTTAACAACTTGATGTGTAGTCTTTGTTTTTACTTGGGCTCATATTTCCGTCATTCCCAATGCATAAGATCCGACCTCACGCCACGGTCCCAGCAAATAGACACACTCCAAAAATATTGTCTTCCCCTCTTCTTGTGACCATGCACTATAAATCTTTACTTCATACTAATCAAAACCAAAAAAAAGCTTGATTCAAGAATGTTCCCAGTGTCTCATTTTCCCCTTTTCGTCTCAATTCTAAAATATCACTCAACCAATGAATATTTCTAAGA
>JAAXNX010000489.1:0-28466 GCA_036491905.1 Folsomia manolachei | reverse complement strand
GGAAATCTGTTTGAAAATTGCGGATAATGTTTGCAATTTTTTTGATAAGCACAAAATCTAGATAATTCAATTCAACAGGTAAAGGTAAAGTAATGCAATACGCTGAATTCTGATTTGGGAGCGGAAATAATTTCAATTTCAATTTTATATTTGCATTCGTTTTAATTGCCACTGTCAAATTGACAGCAATATTTAATATTTTGTACTAGGGACTGTGGATCATCTGAAATGTCGAACTGGGTGACTGTCACATCTAGAATCAGGTATTAATTCAAGGTCAAAGGCCAAGCTGCTTTATGAAGTCATCGTAACTTCCAAATTTTAGAGCGGAAGTTTATTAATACCACTAACACGATTGATTAGTATGACGAACTGAGTTGAAGATAAGTTAAAGCTGAATTGACACGCTTTTAATCCTGTGTAGGTATGTGCGCTGCTAATTCATATGGCGGACAGGACACTGGAAATAATTTTGCATGAATTTGAGTTGGACGATGATGCTACTGAAGACGTCACTGATAGAGGACGTGAATTGACGTCATGGTTTGGATATCTAATTTCGGCACTGGGTTATCAAACGGACGCAGGAGTGACATCGGTAATTCACCATACTACTCATAGTGGAAGAATGTGAGTTTTGTTTGACGTATTAATTATTGCACGATATTCATTCTGATGTGTGGAAGAGGTGCTGGAGTTTGCTACTATCTTTGACTAGATTATGCATTTTTGTTGGACTAATAAGAATTTGATTACACAGGGCATTACTGCAGAGCAGATACTGTAGTATTGCAGAGTTATGTACGTGCGGGTGTAGGAGGCTCAAGTCAAGCGATCGTGGATATGCTACAAATGAAGGAGAAGAATAAGAACAAAGCAAATCACACCGGACCGGAATCATGAAACGTTTTTTACTTGCTTGAGTCCGGGGATTAATCTTGCGTGAGGCAACTTTGGTTGTGCATATTGCAGAATCCTACCCAACACAAATAGCAAATTAAAGACCAACATCAACACATTTCTGTGAGAAGAGAACGCTCTGTTCTCTTTAAAGAGGTACGATCCGGACCATTCATATTGAATGTGCGTGCGTTCTTGGTTCTCTTGAATTATATAAAAGCTCTTGGTTGTTTTGCAGGAGTTGAATATGTTGTTGCTTGCTGTTATCTACGTCCTATACTGAGTCGATCCCCTCTTTCGCAAACCTAACCCAACTGAACTGGCCCAACCACTTTTCTCTTTAGCATCACACAATTGCTTGATGTCTACGGCAGTACAAGTAGTATACTTGTGTTAGAAACCTGAATCAATTCTCTTCCAACTTGGATTGCAGAAGGATCTAGCCTGGTTGGCAGGGGTAGTTATTTACGTTTAGTGGTAAGATAGTTGAGTGAATAAGGATAAATTAATTTCACAATTGGATAAATATGTACATTTTATAACTTATAATTAATAAATGTTCCCTTTTGTGTTTTGTTTTTAGGGCAGCATAGTATCAAAGTTGTTAAAACTTCGGGATAGGATTATAAATCAAGTTGCAGCCAGCAAAGTGATTATTAATTAAAGACATATCTTAATTTCCTTCTCCAGTCTGGTGTGCATATAAACTGTGTAAATTCTGGGGTTTGAAAAAGTGAAAGTTGATTATTACTGTTTGTTTTAAAGCTGGTGAAGTGTACTTATCCTCACTATGCTGGAACTCGGTGGTAAAATAATATACTAGTGTAATAATATAATCCATTTCCCTGTCTGCTATCAGTATCAGACCTGGCATTCAAAATCGGGATGAAGATCTACGATGTATAATTGACTACTAACTGAACATGTTTCTCGCAATATTGCCAATTAACCCTTGATTTCACGTTATGTCCTGCTTAATTTGTCGAAAGTGACAATGCCAGAGGGTTCCAGTGACAGGAATATTAATCGCCTTTCAAAATATTTACAAGATTAACGGGATCGTTCATATTTTGCGTCGGATGAATGGGAACTTCCAACCTACTCCCATTCGAAGTAGATAGAGTTGTTCGCCGGAAAGTTATATTTTCAAATGTGCTCAATGGAACCACCACCTTCATTGACGAAGCCATTATACAAGAATTTTCTTGCTAATGGCGCTCGAAATGGGGGTTATCATGATGATGAACAACTACTCACAGACCAAGTCAGCCGTGGAGAAAGCAGCAGAGCCTCTTCTGCCGTAATATTCAGCGCTGCCAATTGCAGCAACAATGTGGAAAAAGTAGGGCGGAACCGATCCGCATCCATCACTTCATCATCTTCTCCGTACACAAACAACTATCGAATTCCTCATTCCGGTAAAAAGATCTATCAATCCAATCATAACACACCGTCACGAGGAGGACGCAATCCGTTTCAACATCATAACCACTACTTTGCAAATGGAGGACAGAACGGAGTACGGTCCAGCCTTCATGGAAGTTTAAATCAACTTAGTGGTTCTGAAACTGAGGCCGAGCTTAGCATCATGGCTCCTCTTGGTTATGGTGGTCGGACCGTGAGCAATTTGGATGTTGGTGGTAATAAAAACAACGCTAATCCATATGGCGGAAGTAAAATGCTGCCTGGAGAAGGTGGAAGTAGAATATTTGGTGGCAGCAATCTTGAAATTGGAATCATGGACGGGCCCAGTTTCATCGATATTACGGAGACTACTGTGGATTTTGACAAACACAGATCATTTTGGGAAGCAATGTATGATTATGATGCTCAAGGAGAGGACGAACTATCTCTAAGACGGGGTGAAATTGTAGAAGTACTGTCAAAAGACGCTAAAATATCTGGAGATGAAGGTAAGGGACAGGGCTAAGAAATATTGTCCTGTCCAACTATGTTGCAGTATATGATCATTACGGAAATTATTTGTTTCGTACAGGATGGTGGACTGGTAAGATTGGGGACAGGATTGGAATATTTCCTTCCAATTTCGTGAGTCAGGCGGACGTCCGTTCACTTAGTTATCAAATGTCCACTCTGCTAGAAGCCGTACAACCTCATCAAATTGATTTTAGTGAGTTGGAATTGGACGATGTCATTGGAGTTGGTGGGTTTGGGAAAGTGTACCGAGGGTTTTGGAAAGATATTGAAGAAGTTGCAGTGAAAGTTTCTCGTTACGATCCAGAAGAAGATATCTCTACAGCTCTTGCCAATGTTAGTCAAGAGGCAAAGTTATTTTGGTTATTGAACCACCCAAATATCGTTGCTCTTAAAGGGGTGTGCTTAGAGCCACCAAATCTGTGTTTAGTGATGGATTACGCACGGGGGGGTTCTCTAAACCGGGTTTTAGCTGGAAGGCAAATAAGGCCTAATATACTTGTCAATTGGGTAAGCTTAAAAAATGCAACTTTCGTTTTTTTCTTCATACGGTAATTCTCTAGTATTCTAATTACGATAATGTTTATTATTATTTTATTTCAGGCCATTCAAATTGCTAGAGGGATGGACTATCTGCATAATTCTGCCCCAATATCCCTCATTCATCGTGATCTCAAATCCTCCAATGGTGAGTGTTTCGTGATTGAATTATATTTAAACGGTTCTCACATGTTCCGGTTTAAATTCACGTCCAGGTTCAACAATGCTGGATAAAATCAGTTGCATACAAATAAACATTCGGGTTTGGCGTATTTATCGCCCAAATAGCCAATAAAATAGATTTCAAATTTAGTATTGATTAACTGCATTTGCGGTTTTCATTGCGGTTAATTTCATAGGTTTTAGAGTTCACATAAATCTGCTGTCCAATTTTGATTTAACCCCATTTATGCAAACTATTTATTATTTTGCGGTAGCTTTTCGCTACCATCATTTAACTCCTTCTCATTCTTTCCCGTTTATGTCAGTCAACTCTAAATAAGTTTTGTGGTTAGCAAATGTCAATTTTTGCAATACAAAATACAATACAGGTTTAATTTATATTTTGTTTTGGTTACTGGGAAGGCAAAGGCATACACATTATTAGGTCGGCATACATAATAAGCCCCAGGCAATAATTATCATTGTGATTGGCTCGTCTCTTGGGCACCACAGATCTGATCTGTCTTAAAAGTTGAAATAAACTTTGTCTGTCTGACATTTAAATGGCTCGTGCGAACTCGTTGTTTTGAGGTTGAGGGCTGAGGCGCCGTATGGACTTTTTTGTTTAAGCTAACAGGTAGACGAGACCCTGCATGATCTCAGCACGCCCACGTTGTATTTATCCACTCAAGCGTTTACCGTTTGTAATTATGCACGACTGAAATTTAGCGAAAGAAAGGAAAAGTTTCTCATTCGCAAAATAACCAGGTTAATTTAACCTTTCTGATTCCTAGAAATGGTAATGCCTCTGAAGAAAGAGCCCTTGAGAGTTTTTTTGTATTTCTGCAAATTAGTTTTTGTTTTGTAAAGTTTCGCCTCCAGCCGAGCTGCGTTCTGATAAAGTTTGTGGATAAGATTAGACATAGATTTGTAAACGGGATTTCCTTTAAAAAATTAAGTTCTTGAAGAACGTAGCTTCAGCGTCAAGTTGTATTCATCAAATGTCAATACACTATACATTGCTCTATTACAATTACGGATTGCCTTTAGACAATTATAGAAAACTTCTTGAAATGAAATATGCTTTAATTTTTCAATTGAAATTATGCTTAGAAGGTCTAAAGTTAGTACATGGGAATTGCTGGTATTTAATGTGTTGTACTGCAACATTTGATGGCGGTTACGTTCGTCAAATTACCATTCTTTAAATGGATAGTCACGCAAGATTCATGAATTAGTATTCATGATTTAGTATTATAGATTAGGATGATATACACTCCATTCATTCATACTTCTTGTATCGGAAAGTAAATGGATGACGTCTCTTTACATTTTGTCCAGTGTTGTAGGAGTATATGAGCTTGAGCAAGTATTTATAATCATAATCTGTTGCCGTATTCAGTTGCATATTCATTTTTGGTCAAGTTAGTTAAGACTCCAGACGAGCCAGAGAATTAGTCACGCTGCGTCCAATGAGGTCATCGATGTCGTGCATATTCATTCATTTCAAGTTTCTTTATGACTAAACATTAGAACTATATTTTAAATTTCAACTGTTTTATTACTTTGGTATGCTTGTTAAATTTTTCGGCCATTCATGTCGATTAAGATAGAAGACATATTTGCACTGCACATTATTATAAGCTCATCTTTATTTATAAACTGAGATCCAAAACACAGTGATCATGATCATTTTTTGTTTTAGTAACCTTTATTGTTATGTGTGCATTGATAAGTCACAAATGTTTGGTCAGATAACCACAGTAGTCGCAAAGTGATATATGATGGGTTTTTGTAAAAGAATGCGGTGGGATTTGTTTACTTTTTTTTAGTGATTGCTTTAATATTACAACATACTTGATTGTATTCCTGGAACGGGGAAAAAGTTCTTAATCTGACAATTTGACGACAAATTAGTTGACTCTAAACCTTCGCTGACGGAAGGGTAGTGTCATATTATCATATCATATTAAGAATCGAAAATCAACTCCAAGTGAATGCATGCTTATTTTAGTTGTTCAAATCATTTCTGCATTTGATAAAGACAAATTTGTTTGACCCAACTTAGTTCCCCGTTTTCTCAGTTTATACTTCTATAGCACATTTAAAATAATCCTACGTCTTAAAATATTCCGGACCATTAACATTTCACATTAGACGAACAAAATCGTACATTAAGTAGTGTCTTTTTTTTGTGTATAAATGCATTGTCGTTTGCCCTTTTCTAGCTGCCCTGTCTACGATAGTCCATATCGTTGGATATGTTTGACTTTAAAACTCGCTTAATGATTGGGATAATCAAAGTATCTAGCTATGATGCAGTATTTTAAAAATTCTCAACGGGGTGGTCGCCAAAATACATCAAATATAATGTTTTTAATTCTTTACATACGATTCGCACTGTACTGTACTCGTGGATTTATAAATCTGTACTTTTACTTACAACGCTTTATATGAGTGGGAACCCTGCAGACTAGAGATCGTTTGTGTCATGTTGACTTCATTTCTCTCTTCGGTTGGTAATTGACCAACGCTCTTACCCCCTTGTCTTTCACTCGTACAGGGGAAACAGTTCATTACCATGCTGGACACAAACTACAGCACTGTTACTATTTGGTGTGGTAAAGTAGTTTTGTTACAGAAAGTTTTCACTGAGTTTTTAGTTTTTATCACGGCCACGGCATAAAAGAAGGATAAGGAGAAGAGTTCATATTTTTTTTGCGGCTATGTAGTTTCTTAAACTCAAGTGAAAGTTAAGGGATTGTGTGATACACAACAAGTAGAAAATAAGTAAATGGCCGGAGGGCAGTTGATTGTCGAGAAAATAAAAGAAATCCAACGAAATGTCAACAATCGCATGTTTCCATTCAAGTGTACAAAGCCACAAAATTTGCCAAGTTTGCTTCTTTCGGTCTGACATGTTTCTTTTTTTTTAGTTTGAACCTTTTGCACAGTTGGATTTGTTTTGTTAGTTATTGCTTCACATTGCTTCACATAAATGCTCGTCAGTCACGTTTATTCTTCTTTTCTTCCATCTCAACTACTGGCCTCCACACATAAATTGTGTTTCGTGCTTTATCTGATCATCCATGTATTTTAAGAAGAAAGCTTGATTATTCTGCTTGATCAGAATCTTCACGCAAGCCGTTCTTCGCATATGACGTTGGCCTCGGTGGATGAAATATGCGACACTTCATGTCTTTCCAAGAAACTCAAATGGATTTTGGAGTCGAGTACTTGGAAGTGAAATATTTCCCTTGACACTCGTTGAATCCCCATCTTTGCCATGGTCGTGGATGAAGTAGGAACTGGGGAAACTAGTGCAATGCATAGTACTTGCATGTGCTTCATTTTGGCTCAGGATGGAATGCCACGCCACACAAGGAAAGTGAAGGAATGAAAGGAAAGCGCTTGAAATGAAGTTCCAATCTTTGCTGTTGTATCTGATACGAGGTGATAGTGAAGTGTGTATACTGACTCGGTATTATTACTGAGTGGTGTAGGAGGTAGTGGTTGATTCCATCGGTTGGTTGGGGGGATGAAGAAAGCATTTCGGTACGATTTTATAAAGTCCACGTTTGAAGCTGTTCCTCTAAATTCATCTTTGAAATCCGGCACGGTTCAATGCAGCGCAGTGCAGTACTATTTTACAGACAATGTTGGGTTTAAAGATAGAATGCTTTCTCTTTTCTGTAATATGCTTTCCCTGCTATACACGTGTTTTAAGTGTTGGTTTGAATGAGCACTTCATGAGGTTATGTTATGCAGGAGAGATTGTACTACGTAGTTAGAATTTGAAATACACTGCTACAGCTATTAACTCTTGCACATACATGGAGAAATGAATCCCTTTAGTGTTTGGTCTGATTTTCCATTTCCGCTTCGGGTGGGGTTCACTTTCTCTTTCTTTACAAGCCAAAAAGGAGAGAAAAATTGGCCGTTCCCGTCCATCTCATTACTGCCAGAACAGAGCACACTGGGGTAAAATCGCTGATCATGTTTTCTGTATCTGGCACAAACCTCCTGCTGTGGCATCATTATCTCAGTCCGGGTGCGGAACAGTGTTCCTGAAACATTCTGGGGTGGGTGGGTGCGTATAGTTTTCACCGATTATGGATGTGAGGGTATTGATTGTAAAATGAAGACCAATTCTTTCGTGCTTTGGGAATATTAACGACTGAAGTATTTTCTTTCGTATGCTGGAATTTGTTTTATTTCGAGTTTCGTATGTGCACTGCACTGAGCACTAGTGAAACGAAGACGAATGGCATCTTCTCTCTGGGATTCCCAGTTTTCAACCGGAATTGAGAATAGTGAAAGGGTTGATGATGCTTGACAGATTAAGACATGTTGTTGTGTTAAAAGGAAAGAATAAAATCAAAGAATCCACTCTTACTTACTGGCTTGAATAGCTGTGATCAAATGCATATCTATTTCGGAATCCACGGCAGTAGTAGTGATTAACAGGACTGTGTGCTCCACTTTTATTTTCCTGATTTCCTGCTTAATTTGCCATTAATAAAGATGGACAGAAGAATTCAGTGCTAAATTAATTAACAATTTTACCAGCTACATCCATTGCCGTTTAAATATTGGCATGTTAAAGCCAAACAGGAATGAGCAATAAGAACGGAAAAGCGATAGGGATGAGAATTTGCTTCATTTCCATTTCGTGGAGAAAGCGGAGATTGAAACGGCTCCTCGTTACGAACTTCATTTCGGGTCGTCTCCTTCTCATTTCGATTTCCTTATCCCGTGCGTAGAACAGAAGTCAGCGCATCTCTAGAGGTTAGTAGTTGGACTGCGGCAAACCAAGTTTATAAATATCGTGGTCTGACAGTTTATCAAGTGTCGCACTACTTGTGCCTGACGCGTGCACCAATTGCCGTGCTGCGTGCGACATGAGGATATCCACATGGCATGGCCACAAGAAAGAAATACAATGCTGCTATTATTTTCCAGAGTACTTTTGATATGTACGGGTTTTTGACCCGGCTCCATCTCTTAACTCCTAAATTTGATGTTTATTACGAATGAGAATGCACGCACTGTTTTAAATCACGTTATATTCTCCACAACACTATGCTTAAAGAAAGTTCGGGTGAGACAGAGAGGAAGGTTTATGCCGCAAATAAACTCTTATGATATGATAGAAATGATTGCCGGTTCTGAGAAATTGAAATACTAACACAGAAATGCTATTAGAGGTAGGTACATTTAAACAATGTGCACTACATACACAGACCGATTTTCTGGTTGATTCTCAATAAGAATTATTGGAATTTACGCATTCCTATGTTTTCTTGCTTTCAAATTTTTGTATATCATTCATGGATTGATTAGAATGTACATTTTTTGATGAAATTCTGACCAACTTTTGTTTTTTCTTTCAGTTCTGATAAGTGAAGCACTCGACGGAGATGACTTGTCCGAAAAGACTTTGAAAATAACAGATTTTGGTTTAGGTAAGCTGAGTTAAAGATGAATTCAAGATTCACATGGCGTTTGAGTCCGGCTTTTGGTAGAGAAATCTTCTCATATATGAACTTTCATTGTTTCTGCTTTAGCCCGAGAAGTCCATAAAACGACAAGAATGTCAGCCGCTGGGACCTATGGTGAGCTATTATTATTATGGTGTTTTATTAAGAGTCCTAGTAGAAAGCTAAGATTTTCTGTATTTTCAGCCTGGATGGTAAGTTATTATTACAGTGTTTTGTCCAGAAGAAGAAGGAATGACTTTCAGTGAATAAAATTACTTTAAAATTACTTTAAAAGGCCCCAGAAGTAATTAAGAACTGTACGTTCTCTAAAGCATCTGACGTCTGGAGGTAAGCCGGTTTTATTAATTTTATTTTACGGGTTAAAAGAGTAAAAAGTTGAGTTCCGAATTGATTGTCAATGTTCCAACGGAATTGCTTGACATTTTTGGATTTTATATATCCAATACTTTTGAATTTGAGGAATTTGATGTGAACGAACAATATTTTATTTGTCGAAGCATATTATGAAACATTTGGTAATTCAGAAGTAACAAAAGAAGTTCCTCGCATGTGTTGTGCCTTATTTTTTACATCAAGGTATTTTGTGTAGTGGTGTAAACTATTTGTAAAGTGAATGTAAAAATTCTTTGGGAAAAACTTCAGATTGGAATTTCCGCTCACCACTCACTTTTTACATCCTCGTTTTACATACACACGCATAAGTTACTGCATTTGTGCGAGTGAGTTTAGTATTTCAGTTAATCAGCTTTTTGCTCTACTAGCTAACATTGTTATCATGAACATATCCTGGCGAGACCAGCTTGTCAAGCAAAAACTTCAAGTGAATAGTAGTTTATAGTCAACCAGGCAGGTGCTGTTTGATAATGGTGCAATCACTCGCAAAAGTGCCAATGTACAAATTTGCTCTCATTTTCATATCCGTGAACTTTAGCTGCATCGTTTTATTATCTAATTGAATAAATGTTCAACATCTGTCGAATTGATGAATGCAAGTTAAACGAGTCTCCCAAATCAATTTCCATTCTTCTTGGCCCTGGCTTGTCTGGCATTTGAAGAATCTCTCTAATGACTATTGAATTAAATAATTTCTCGGAATAGAAAGTTGAAAGAATGCAACACATCAACAAGGATAAAAATATTGTCCAATACTAGATGTTAAACTTTATGGGCATAGAATTATCAAAATACTAGTCCAGGATTGACGTACTTTGTTTATACATAATTTGGTTCTGAATGCAAAACATGTCAATGGAATTTTTATTGTGAGCGTAATTTGCAATTGTACGCACTCAATTAGATTTCGTTGACCCTATCCGACTCCTGCATTTTCTGCTGTCATTGTATTTAACCTGCCAACCAGACAGTTTATAGTTTTATAGCTTCGTCCACTGGAAAAACTACATTCATTGTGTACCATAATATATTCAACATAAAATGAGGCTTTTTGGGCTGTTTGCTTTGGACACATGAATAGTTGAATACCTTGTTCTGCATCTTAATAAGAAACTTGTGAAGGGAAAGAATTTGAAATGGGTGGCGTACTTTCTCGTTTGCGTAGTTCACTCCCCTCGGAAAAGTACCCGAAACTTGCGCAAATGTTTTTGTCTCAATCGACATATTTGTTCTTGTTCAACAATATTCAAAGTTCAACACGTGCATCAATTACTGTCATTCTCATTGTTCTGGTTTTGGTTATAAACAGAATGTTGTCCGAGGTGCATTCTCTAAATTCGCGTGTGCATTCTAAAATACGTACATTATTCGAATGTTAACTATTATTAACCAACTGGAAAAAAGCAATAATAACTTGTTAACGAGGTTCTTATCCATCTCGAATACTTCCTATTTGTATGATATTTCTCGTTATGTACTGCTGCTGCTTGAACCTGTTATACACCTGTCTCATCGAGTTACCTGCGAATTATATCCTTCTGCGTCTTTAACCTGTAGTACATGCAGATAACATGAAAATATTATATTTTTGATGGACATAAGACTGTGTTGCTATCACTAGGGTATCTTTCCGAACAGAAGTGCATGCATTCTTCATGAAACCCATATAACCAGCTTTACGTGGGCGTTGTTGAAGTTGTTGGGAGTATTTGACTTACGAAGTTCATAAATTCGATGTTAATTGGTCATGCAATGGAAATGTGCGCTGCATCTGTTTCCGGTGTAAGGATATACTATGCGGAGTTCAAGCGCTTTTCTTTGTTTACGTTTTCTGAAAGAAAGGAGTGCTTTGTTTGCAGAAACTACACGCTCCCAATTTTTTGCAGAAGGTTATACAAAGGTTACTGATAATTCTGATTCCCTATGTGGGTGTGCAATTTTGATTAGCATTATTGCTGTTCCCGTTGTGCCAAGGAGAAACAAAGCTAAATTGGCTGGATTTTAAGTCGGCATCCATGTGCTTTTGCAAATACTGCATTTTGCATTTTGCAAATACGCGTTCTCAAAAGCTGCAAATGCTCGGCGCCACTAAATATTTGACATTTTGACCTTCTGCTCAAGAAGCAACGCATGTCAAAATTTAAAAACGAAGTTAATAGTATTGTCATAGGTCATCACAATGCACATAATAATTTTACCCTAATAGAGAGGTTACCAAGTTATGCTAATGCTATTTTGTTATACCTTTTTAAGGAATTCAACTAGGACACTATTTTATACAATTTCTCTACACAGTTATATTTTTATGCATTTTTCATGTAATAATAAAGTGATCCCATACGATTGCAATTGGATGATGGATATTTCCTCGTTGAGACCAATATTGAGATTGATATTGAGACCAATTTATTCATTGGTGTGTGAAGGTTTCGTTGGTCTGCATTGAGTTAAGTTGGTATTTTTCTGATAATGGAAACCGATTTGGTATATATTCTAATGTAGTAAAGTATTATGATAATACTATATTTGAATGGCTAATGTGTTTCATGTGGTTGGCGTTCTAAGAACACTGTGCCTAGGAATAATACTTAATTCACAAAGTAACTTACCATGTAATGGCAAGTTGAGAGCTGAGTTTCTCAACAGTGTAAAACGCCTACCATTAAAAATACTTTGTTGATACCGGTGTACTCTGCAAATGGCGTTGGATCTGTGCAGAATTAATACAGCAGACAAACTGCGGTATACAATTTCCAAGAATAGTTTTACTTTAAAAAATGGGCAGAAGCGTGGCGTCTACGCAGACATATTCTGATAATTTTACCAACCAAGTCCTGGAATTTCATCTGTGTGGCAAATAATTTGAGTCTTCAATATTCACATTGAGCAGAACGTGGGAACAAAGTACCTCATCTTATCTTATGCAAATGATAATGAGGGCTTTCCTATATATCTTACTGCCTCGGGGTGGAAACACAGCACTTGAAACACTTTGTTTTGGATTAAGATTTAGGTACTTTTATGACATGGCCCCTACAATGCATCCTTTATCCCGCTCTCTACTTTTTCTAAACAATTTCAAGTCACGACTATTGTTCCTTGGATGATGAAAATGGTGAGATTTTCATTCATTCGGCATGGTTCTTTAATCTTCAAGCAAAATGAACCCAAGAATTATGCGATGTAGACATGGACAGATAGAGGACTTGATAATTAATGTACATTTCTTTCCGAAATGTTAAACGAGGTTTATTAGCATTTTAGCTACTTAATTTTAGGTACAACACACAAGAGTCGGAATATAATAGCTCCATTTTGGCAATATGTGCGAGTGAGGTACTTTTTTACGACTTTTATTTCATAAACTGATCTCCATTCCATGCATCCGTCCGTGCATGAAAAAGTAAATCCTGTCTTATCAATGCTACTGGATATCCTTGTCTAAATGTGTTCAACTTTTTTTGTATACCTCAACATATTTTTATACTTTCGGCTGGTCTTATTATTTAAGTAAAGTTGAGAAATTTCTGCACATCTCAATATTATTAAGCAAGAAAAGAACTTTGTTGAAGACAGGCATCTAATACGAAACGTGCTGGAATCCAAGTTATCGTTATGAAGGGCATACCGGCGTTGAGCAAATTCCATTTAGTTTCATGAAATAAAGTCAAAAGGGCAGTTGAAAGTCCACATTCCATTCAGTGTGCAAAATCTCCAACGGTGGAGTTCTTTCTTCGTGTTTACTAGAATTGAAAGGAGTTTCATGTAGTTCATGTAGGGTGGAGCGTTAGTAATGAATTGCTACTTTTTACAGCATTTCTTATAAGAGGAAAGAGTAAGCTTGAATAACAGTCACATCTTGAAAAATGTGAAAGGGATTTTTGTGATGCTATGTGGCATAAATTTTTTAGATTTAGCGTGGAACCATGATTAAAATAAGGTATTTTTGAGCACTCATTCATTATGTTTTTCGTAATGTTAATTCCCATCATACTTTTTTGCCTGATTTGACTTTCTGCTACACGTCTTTGTTACGTCTTTGTTCCTTTGACTTTGAGAACTGATGGACGGAAAGACTGGAATTGTTTGGGACACGTCTCGCTTTCTTTTTCCTCTGGATCTGCTGCAGGATGGTTCAAACATGTTTAGACTGCAAAATTCCCTTTTTTCGTGCTGCTGCGTTTTGGTCGACATTACTTTCATTTGACTTTTCTAACTTAACCCAGCTTGCCGTCCTGTTTTCTTCCTCGAGTCTTGAATTGGTCTTTCTCCCATTTTTCTTCGCAACTGGCACTTGCCTGCTGGAGAAAGTTTCAATGCAAGGAAATAAATGCTTTCATCTCATTTGGGCTTACTGCTGAATGCCGCATCTTTATGTCTTGGAGTGGGATTCATCCTAGTGCTACAGCTGCGACTTTATGTATGTAAGCTACCAAGTACGAGCAATCCATCTAAGACGCCTCGGACGCGAAATTGTTTCAAGGATGCGTAACGTTTGGGATTTGTTGGCTTGTCAGTGCCAGCTCTAATTCAAACGGGATGACGGAAATGTTTGAGATGTTTATTGCAATGCGGCGAAGTTTTTAGCTGTTTTCTTGTTGTATTCCCTATGGCCCTGTGTTGATTTGGGGCTTCATTTATGAAAGAACATGCACAGCGAGTGTCGATACGAATTTCGTCGACACAATTTGTTTGTGCCCTCCAGATAGAGATACGTACTTTGTTACGCCAATTTTCTTGATAAATAACTTTTGTAGCCTCAAGGTGGCACATTACGTGTTATGAAAATACTACCATTAGTTGGTATTTGTGTAACGTTCTGGACTCAAGCTATATGTAACGATTCATTTTGTCATTTAGTTACGGAGTTCTGCTATGGGAGCTGTTGACAGGCGAGACACCCTATAAAGGAATTGATGGATTCGCAGTGGCTTATGGGGTCGCCGTCAACAAGTTATCACTTCCTATCCCATCTACGTAAGTCTTGGAAATGCTTTACATAACTTTATTAGTGTACCATTAAAAATTATTGTATCAATAGCTGTCCAAAACCCTGGAGTAACTTGATTGAATGTAATTTGATTTAAAAAACATGAATCACTAATTATTTGCCTGAATGTAATAAATGATATTTTATTTCCAGCTTGTTGGCGGAGTGACCCTCATGACCGACCATCGTTTGAAGAAATCTTGATAGAGTTGGATAAAATCTCAAACTCACCTTTCATGTTCAATGAAGGATTTCACACGATGCAGAAAACATGGAGAGTAGAAATCCAGGACATGTTACAAGACATGTACGCGAAAGAGAAAGTAAGTGAAGTTGCAATGACGATCAATTTTAAGCATGACACCTTAATTCTTAAAATATATTATGTACAATTTTTAGGAGCTTCTCAGCTTGGAAGAAACTGTAAAGCAAAAATTAATGATCCAGCAGATTAAGGAAGAGCGGTTAAAAATGATGGAAAAAGAATTAGCGGAGCGTGAAATGGATTTGATGCAACGGGAAATAATAATTGCCATGATGCAGCAAGGTCACCATAATCCTGGAGGACCAAGACCTACTCCAAAGAAGAGAAAGGGAAAGTTTAGACATAGAGCACTAAACAAGAAAGAGGGTGGAAATATTATCAGTATGCCTTCTGGTATGTGTTCTCGTCATGATGACTTAATTCTGAATATTATACAAATGAAATTGATTTAAAGCTACTTGTTATTTGCTCCCACAGATTTTCGTCATACATTAACTGTTCAACCGGCCGAAAGGTCACGGCCTCGACTATTGAGCTACTCTAGTCCGGAAACTCCTCCGGGTTCTCCTGGGATTGGCCGATTGAGGGCATATGTTTGTATGTTCATTTAAATTTTGATTGCAATTTTTATCACGGGGGGCACAAAGGACTTAATTTACATGCTTTGTACTTGCAGTAGCTCCTGATGGTTTAAAGGGGAAAACTTGGGGACCGAGTTCCTTTCATCAAAAAGAACGAAGCCAAATTTCAGGACCAGAATCTCCTAAACGATGGAGCAAAAGTGCTCCTAATTTAGAAAAGTCTCAACAAAAAGATGGAGCTATGGCTGGAGATGGTAAATTATTTAGTTTGGAGCTAAATTGATAACTATTCTTTTCATTTCAACCGTTTATATTCCGTTCCTTAAATTTCAGACCACGCAAATCCAAATCGACCTACTGGAGGAGTTCCACTTATTCCATTACCGCAAATGTTTAATCAGTTAACTCTTGCGAATGCTGAGAACCGTCGTTCTGGCAAGATGAATTCTATTCAGTCCGTACTGTATAATGCTGCTGCTCTGCTAGCAAGTATTGCCACTGGTTTTGACGTCAGAAAAGCAACTACCAAAACTCAAGCTCAAGCATTGTAAGCCGAAAATTTAAACAAGATGTTTTAAAATCACTTGAAACATTCATTAATTTTACGTTTTTTTTTACTTATCAGGAACAATGACTCCAATAATTCTAAGACATCTCCAGTTTCATTTAGTGGGATTCACAACAGTGGGTTTGGAGATGCTTCTGCAGAAAATGGATTTATAACTTCTGCTCCAGCCGCACTTGCTTCAAATGCACCAAGATATCCACATCACACATATCATGGTCACACTGTTCATTACCGAACCCCTCTAAACAGTAATCCAGCCATGCTTGAGCAAACCAACAATCTTCCTCCGGCTGATCAATCTTTATTGGACCAATCCTTTGAGCTTCCAAATTATCCCACTAGTTCTGGTCAACAACCCATAAATCAAATTATTTTAACCGCTTCGAATACTCCAAATATGTCTAACCGGGCAACTTCCAAGCAGCAGCAGCATGATTACAATTCTCATGACTCTGAGGTAAGCCACTAGAATATCTTTCCCCGTGACTTCACTCCTTATTTTTTTGTATCTGATACACCATGCAATTCGTATGGCAAAAGAAATCCGTGCAAGACGAAATTAATTTTTTTTATTAAATACTCGAAAGTAGTACAGCTATTCGTACAATAGTGCACAACTAACACGATTATAATTACTGATGCGCTCTCTTTTTGGTATAGGACTCTTCGGTTATGGTTATATAACTTTCTTGCTTTTACATTTAATTTCTTTTATAATTTTCGGTTCTCGACGATTATAGACGAATCAGAGTTCTAAGAAAGGGCATCAAAGGGGGAAGACTAGATCCAGACTCTGTTCCGTTACTTCCGTAATATGCCATCGTCGAGAACGCACTCCTTCCGGAGGAGATGGTGGCGTTGGAACACATACCAAACGGCAAAAGAGTATTATTTCAACCTCGTCTTCCAATGTTAAGAGTGTTGCTTACCTGCGATTATCAGAATGAGTGCTATTTTACCTACACATACCTTTAACACCAATTTTTCGATAGTTTTAAAACTCCAGATAATACTTGAAATAATATTAGTCCAAAGGATGGTTTTGAGAGGATGGTACATGAAATGAGTCTTGCCGAGAATGTTTGTGATCTAATTGCCTTATATACGAGTCAGTAATATTTTTTTCTTTAGAATTGTACCTTGATTTGAAGTACGGGAAAGGGCTCAAACCCATTTTATTATTTCTAACCTCTTTACTAGTTTAAAATTTAAAATAATTTTGTTTTTTAATAGTTTATTAAATTACCATTTAAAAAAGAATAAACATTATTATCTCAATTTGTTTTATCATTTATTTTGTTTTATTTTGTACGTATATTTTTAATACGCTTGCTTTTCTTTTTGCTTCAAACTACTTATGATGAAAATGCTGGGTTTTTCTAAATTATGATTTTAACAAACCTTAAATCTATCCTGCAAGCAAGCCATATTGTTTTTTCATCAAATTATTACATTCGGGATAACTTGTGCCTTTTGCGTGACTAATTTCCCACTTTTGTGTGTTCTATCAAAAATATATTAATGCTAAATGTGGTTAATTTGCAGATATTTTACGCTACCGAATTCCATACTGCACAAGGCGAGGGGACCTTTCTTGACGCTCACTACACCATCGAAGAGATGCACCAACACCCACATCCTCCACAGTCACTCAATATCATTCCAAATTATTCCAGTCCTTATCGACGACCTCATTCCAACCCTAATCCATCAATGACTGATAAACAATATTATTCCCCTCTTCAAAGGAACACTCCATTATACCATAAAAACCCAAACACTTCTTATTCTCGAGGCTCTTATGATGGGAATAACCTAGTCAAGATGAAAAACGCAGACCAAGTATTTCTTTACCAAAACCCACTTCATTATGGGAGCAGCACAGAAGATTTGAGTCCGGGACAAGAGCTGATGTGTGACAGTGGGGATTTCCTCTGTCCAACCACACCATCTCGGCAACTTGGGAGTGGGAGCGGTGAATCTGGATACCACGGTTCAAGCTATTATCCTGGAGATGCAAATCTAAGTAGCTCTATTTCTAGTGCAACCAGTACTCCTTCTAGACATGGTCCGGCTTCTTCGTCGGCAGCGTTTCCTAATAGATCTGGCTATCATCAAGTGCCAAGGAATATATCTAATAGTGGAGAGCAAGCAAATTTTCATCACAGTCTTGAAAATGATGTATCACCAAACCATGGAACTTATGGACTACCTACTCAACCGTAAGGGATAAAATATTTTCTTGTTTTTGAAAGCGTCTGTATGAAAAATCGAAATTTTATATTCAGTTTTGTATGTACTTAATTTTGTAGATATGGCCGTGACGTCCCTCCAAAAAGATATGTTTATCCCCAACAACAGGTCAACCAAGAGGATTTGGAGTCATCATCTCCATTCTTATCATCCGAACGCCCAATGACACTAGAGTTACCTCGGCCATTACGCTCAAGTTTGAAAAAGTACAACTACTCCTATAGTCCTGGACCTCCAAGCACAAAATCGGGTGGATCGACATATAGTTGGGCTGGTTCTGGGACAATTACAAATTTAGAAACACCTCCGGACAGTAGTTTGAGTGAAGATAGTAGCTATGTTTCTGCAAAAGACTCTTCATTTACGAGCATTAATTCACAGAATCCTGCACCACAGAACCGTGTTCGTTTTTCTCCAATTACAATGGTTGGATCTGAAAGGATGGAAAATCTTTTAGACATGCCCGTCAGAGATATGGATCCTACCGTGCCATTGCAAGCTTATCGCTCAATTTCTTCTCACAATTCGAGCAATAATAGATCTGAATACTCACCAAAGTTTAGAAGCACGGCAGACTATGATAAAATTGAGT
Organism: Folsomia manolachei; assembly: GCA_036491905.1. Classification (NCBI taxonomy): domain Eukaryota; kingdom Metazoa; phylum Arthropoda; class Collembola; order Entomobryomorpha; family Isotomidae; genus Folsomia; species Folsomia manolachei. Next base: position 9,786 of record JAAXNX010000489.1, on the reverse strand, counting down.
TTCTTCGCAATTTTTAACCACCGATTCGGTATTATTACGTACTGTCGTCATTATTGAAGCAGTACATTCTGTTTTTTATTGAAAACTTTACTAGGGACTCGTGGATTTTGTAGGAACTAGAATTTAGAGATCCACGACAATTGAATAAATAGAATTAGATAACTATGCAATGAAACGCAGAACTTTACAACGTAGGATAAATGACAACCGTTAGAATAATAAGCTGTATGCATTTCAAATACGGCTGATTTTAGAGAATAATAGATTCAAAAGTGCAAAATAATTAATACTGTGTAACATTACACATCGTTAAAAAGATTAGTTGCAGCTTTTAAAGTTTTTTCAATAACTCCAACGCCATATTTTCACTACATTCTGTACCGGTTTTAATTTTGTGCTATATTCGAAATAACTCCAATCCGTGCTTCCACAGTGAACTTTGTAATTGACTGCTTTTACACTTGAAATGTGCGAGGGAGATAATTTGTAATTAATAAACCATTTATCATGAAGTTAACCTTATATTTTACACGTACCTGCTCTTTTACATTTTTTTAATATTTGGTTTTATGACAGTTATGTTTGGATACTTGAAAGTGCAATAAATCGCAATTTATCTATGTCAAATATCATTCCGCAGCCTTATAAAATATTCGCTGTAATAGTATTGCTCTTGTTTGATAAGAAGTATAAAACTGTAAAATCCATTTCATATTATTACGTGATATTTAACTAGTCTAAGTTTGTTTTAAGAAAATACAAATGTTTTATACTCCATGTACAAGGGACGCTGTAGTACTTTAATTCATCATGAAATCCTTACTTATTGAAGTATGCTGTCGACGCTGACATTAAATGATTCGCTTTTCATTCGCAATGACTTTGACTGATTGTATGATCGCGTACTAATAATAAGGAATCGGATATTATTTAATCGGTAATTGCGGTATCTATAAGAGTATCTATTACTATAATTGCCTGCCTCATCTTTTTGTACCAAATTAGCTGTACTAGAACTGCAAAAATTGCTAACCAAATAAAACAAGCACATAGACGTTAGAATCCAACCCATTTTCTTTCTTATTCAATTATTTTCGCATACGTCTAAGTGCTCGCTAATAAATACATGAGCATCCACTGTTTGTTCTAATTGATATGTGATAGTATACAAAACATGCATCATTCCTGGGTTTGCCAAATGGGTTTTGTTTTATGAAGTAGGATGTGACAGATCGACAGCCCATCGATCATGTCAGTTTTCACGCAAATTTTTGGCAGAAGCTCTTCCAACTCCATTTTCTCGGAGACATCAGTTACATTATAACTATCCGCCTAAAGACGTGGCTTGTCTAATCAAGCATCAAAATGACCGCAGTTAAGGACTATATTCTTCTCTCTTCTGGCAACAAGATGCCAATTATCGGACTAGGAACTTGGGGCTTGGTAGAAGAGGAATTACGCAGAGTTCTGGACCAAGCTTTGACCCTCGGATATAAACACATCGATACCGCATTCATGCACGGGAACGAGGGCACGATTGGTCTCGTGATACGAGATTGGTTAGAAAGTAAACGATTGAAGAGAAAAGAATTGTTCATTACTAGCAAGGTATTTCTGACCCAGCATTAAAAATCTCGATAAACAAATTGCATAACATTCTACAACTTCAATAGCTACCACCAACCGGAATGCAACCGGACAAGGTCAGACATTTTTGTCAACTTTCCCTCCGTAAACTGGGACTTTCTTACCTGGATTTGTATCTTATTCAACTTCCCGTTGGTATAAAATACACCAATGACGAGGAGCTTTTCACTTCAAGTCCGGACGGTACGGTCGCCACGGATTGTGGAACGGATCTAGGTGAAGTTTGGAAAGCGATGGAAAAATTAGTGGAAGATGGACTAGTGAACAATATCGGAGTTTCAAACTTTAATGAAGAACAATTAGAAAAATTGTTGAGTACTGCGGTAATCAAACCAGCAAACTTGCAGATAGAAGTTCATGCTTATTTTCAGCAACGGGGTATTAGAATGTTCTGTAAAGAACATGGAATTACAGTGACGGCATTTTGTCCATTGGGTAAAGTTTAAACTAAATAGCACCAGTTTCACTGTTATTCCCAGAAATAATATAATTATTCAATAATTTGCTTTGGATAAGTGCAGGCTCACCTGGCCGTGATGAAATGTTATTCAGTAAACCGAACTGTAAGGTTGATAACCTACTTTGTGACCCTGCTGTAGTCTGTTTGGCCGATAAGTGTGAAAAAAGTCCGGCACAGATTTTACTGCGGCATTCTATTCAGGTAATTGTTCCTCACAACATTGAAATTTGTTGCATGCGAAGTTGTTTATGTTCAATAATTTTGCAGAAACGAATAGCCGTAATTCCAAAAACATCTTCGAAAGAACGGCTTCAAGAAAATCTTGATATTTTTAACTTCTATCTCATACCAAGGTTAACAATAACGTTTACCTGATTGTCTTTGTGCCAAGGATTAATCATGAGCTTGTCTTAATTTATTTAGTGAAATGAAGCAACTCGACACTTTGGATAAAGGACAATTTGAACGGACATTCAACTATTCGTTCTTAGGAGAAAGTTTTCGTTGGCATCAAGAATTCCCATTTGCACCCAAAGTGGACGAATCTGCGGCACCTCATCATTAAATGCAAAAAAAATGAAACATAAAATATTTGTAAACTGTTCTTCATTTTATTCACACATTAATAAACTCCTCGAGTATTAGTTTGTGTTTGTTTGTGCATAATAAATAATAGTGGCATACTTTGGACTGAGGCCATAATATTATTACGAAAAGGATTGCATTAATGACAAATTAGTTCCTTCCAGCTTACTTCTGAGTTCTTTCCAAGTTTTGAATCTTGCGTCATAAGTGAATCTAATGGCAACCCCTATGCGTTGCCCATTTGCCATCATCCGTAAAAATTTATTCAAGTGGTGGTGATTTTTATAAAATACAACTTTTCGAAATATACTAAACTACCCTCGTTCAGTCGTTATTGCACAATGGACGACTCTCCGATTCAGGATAATGCTGAGCTGTAAGATTTCCACCTTTTTGACTTACCTATTTAGTCTGACGTGTTATGTTTAAATCATTCACGTATGTTTAAAATTCCACAGGGAATACTTTTCCGTTTTAGAAGGTATCCTTCGAACCAATCCGAAAAAGAAACTGGACAATGTGTTACGGAAACTCTCAGAGCTCAAAACAAGTCCCAGAGGGAGCAAAAGTACAGCCACACCCACAGGAGGAGGAGACAATCCACCTCAAGAAAATGCTTCTTCGACAGAATCATCATCCGGCCAACTCAAGCAATGCACTATCTCCCAAGTCATCAAATGCAATCAACATTGCATCTCAGAAATCTCAAATTGTTCGTGATAATCTGCTCAGTGCATTTATGGCCACAACGCAACTAAATTCTAAAAGCAAAGCCGTCACCGTGAACATAACTCGTCAATTGTCTCAAACGGTGGGAAAACTCATTAATCTCGTCAGTGAAGCCAGCTCGCTAACGCAAAGAATCCATGAAAATGCGATCGGTCTCCATATTGCAACCGATTTTTTCCGAGACCCCAAGGATCTGACTTTACTCGACTTCTCGAATTCTGGACGCATTCCTGTCTCACACTTCAGTTGCATTGAAGCCACATCAATGTGTCTCGCTTGGATTCATACATCTGCAGAAAAATTGGCAGAGGAGGAAACAACAGCAACAGAAAACAAGTCGCTGCCCATTCGGAACAATTTTATCAAAATTTACAAATCCTTCGAAACAGCCATGGCAGATCTTTGTCAAGCTTCGGAGCTGGCCAGCCAGGTTAGTTTTTTAACCAAATTTTCCAATATTGTGAGACACTTTCTGGTAAATCACAAACTATATTTTGATTAATTCTCAGATATTCCGAGTCCTCCTTTACTGCAATGCCAAAGGAAAAGAGATGCTACAAGATTTCATTGCACGACTAAAACCACCAGAGATTAATGATTTGATTACTGAGATACAAATGATGCGAAGGCAATTTGATGAAATCAACATTATAATGGATCGACTTGGTTGGAGCTTGGCCGACATATGGGGCAGGTGTACGGGAACCGAGATTCGATTTGAGGATATCAGGAAAGAGGGTTGCTTAAAATTAAAGAATTTTGAGGAACATGAACGAAGAAAGAAAAACTTGGTTGGGCAAGCCGGAGGAAAAAGCATGGAGAAAACAAAGACCAACAACCTTATTGCCAAAAGGTAGCAACATGAGCAAATTTTTAACAAAGATTGCCAAATCCGAGGCGAAATTGGCCAGAAAATCCAAGGCAAGCACATCATTGACAAAGGGTAATAAGGAGAAGAAAAAGTTTACACAGAGCAAAAAAGGAAATTATTCGAGATTGGAACAAGTTTTGGGAAAACGTAGCTCAGAGCTGAGTTTTATTGCGAATGGGATTTGCAATAGGAATATGAAGTGTCGCACTCGGAATGGACCAGACAATACTTTACCACGACCTGGACAAATTACGGAGATTATTATGCCACCAAAAGGTGATTCGGTTTTGAAGACAAAGGCCAAGAAGATTGGGAAATCAGCTACTTCGAATAACGCCAGTCCCCAAGTCGGAAAGAAATGAGTTCCACTGGGTTACTTTTGATGTGCATTTAATAATCTATTGTACCATTAATCTGAGATTGTAACAACAGCTCCGCCAAAGTAATGCACTATTGATAAATGTCAAATGTGTTTTTTTAAATATCTTGTGCTTGTAAATAAATAATCGATTGACTCAGCAAACCCAAACCCACGTCAGTCACCTTAATATACAAATTAAAATGCGGATTGGCTAAAACACCCCAATTCAAAAATCATGTTTAATTGGTATAGATCGCAAGATAATTCAAGAGTTAATAATATAGCGTTTAATTACTTATACAATTGCAATTATTGTTCTTCCCTGTCTTCTACAAACTTTGTTTGATTATTCCACACGTACCAGACGTTGTTACTTTTGATGTGCATTTAATAATCTATTGTACCATTAATCTGAGATTGTAACAACAGCTCCGCCAAAGTAATGCACTATTGATAAATGTCAAATGTGTTTTTTTTTAATATCTTGTGCTTGTAAATAAATAATCGATTGACTCAGCAAACCCACGTCAGTCACCTTAATATATAAATTAAAATGCGGATTGGCTAAAACACCCCAATTCAAAAATCATGTTTAATTGGTATAGATCGCAAGATAATTCTAGAGTTAATAATATAGCGTTTAATTACTTATACAATTGCAATTATTGTTCTTCCCTGTCTTCTACAAACTTTGTTTGATTATTCCACACGTACCAGACGTTGACTATTTTTTACCACGTTTGGAACCTGAGCTCAAGACACTGTCCAAGGTGTGCCTTTTCCCACGCTGATGAGCCTGCAGAGCCCAGAATAAAGTTTCCAGTTAATAAAACACAAAATTCACACAAAGGTCAAAGGGCACATAGGATTTTTATGCATTTTTCTTACATAAGCGGCATACTCCAGGTTATCAATGGCCTCAGAGGGACGCATATCTTGTTCTAGAAGAGTCATTCTTCTTAAATTTTTAATAACTTCAGTGCCCTCTTTCTTGGCATCCTCGGTCCTTGTTCCGGAATATACTTGAAGCTGTGTGACCACACTTAATATCACGGCCATGACCTTTTCAAAATCCAGATGAATTATTTCCGCCTCCAACATATTTTGTTCCAGTGCAACAATTACTACAAAAATATATCAAAACTTAAAAACTGGGTTCGGAAATAGGAGTTGTCTCATGTTACAATGGAGATATGTTTGAAGTCTTCGGAGAGACATGTGTCGCAATGTTGAGACATTCATGGGACGTTGGGCGAGGAATGGGATATTGTATTTTGCAAATAGTTCATACGTTGACGTTATTTCCAGCTCGTTCCAAAGAAATCCACTCTGGCAATTGGTTAAAGGACAAATAAATATTGGTGAGGGGCACAAATTAATAAACATCATCTATCTATAGGATAGTTACATTGGTGTCAAGTGGATCATCAGAGAGCAAGTGCTCAGCCCTTTGTTCTTTAACAGAAAGTTCTAAGTTAGCAACAATCACGGCCACGATTAAATTAGCAAAAACAAAGGCTCCAATTGACACGGCGATGATCAAGTAAAATGCCAGCGCCTCGAAGTAGTCATCCTGTTGTGAGACCAAGGTGCAAATCCAGTTACAAGTTTGCATGATTGAATTATTGTTGGTAAAAAAATGGTTATTATAGTGAGACGTACATATTTTCTGAATTCATCCAAAATAGAGTTCCATCCATCCTGAGTGACACAAATGAAGAGGAGATACCAGGCGTCCAGAGCATTCAGAAACCAAAGGGTACGAAGTTTCTGATGATCAAATACAATAACTCCCATTACGGCCATGACAAACATGAAGATTATGAGGACCAGGAGGATATTTCCCATGTCCTTGGCAGATTTCATGACTGTCTTTATCACAATTGTGAGGGAGGATAGGGAGCTAAATTAATGAATTGTTAATGTATAAGAATGCGTACGCATTTATAACAATCCGCAAGAAAGGAACCTGATTGACTTGAGACTTCGAAAAGCTCGAATGACTCGGACAATGACAAGTGCTTTGGAGCTGTCATCCTGTCCTTCAGACCCAGAGGTAAAGGCGCTGAGAGGAAATACTGCTGTGAAAACTATCACAAGAACCACGGCAAAGTCAATGATATTCCACCAAACCTATGAATTTTAAGATGTCATCTTAAAATTTAGTTATTAATAAGTTTAAAAAAATCTGACAGCTCTGCCTTACTTTCCAGAAGAGACGAAAATCGTACATCCATTTCACCACGATTTCAAAGATGAATACGGAGAGAATAATTTGATCAATGATTTTAAAATAGAGTTGAGTCTCGGATGACTCGAATCCTGGAAATGTCGTGACGCCAATCAGGACGGCGCTTGTCAAGACCAGGCACAGGATTGAGTACCTGTAGACAGTTTATTGTAAGTGACTTACAATTTCTAACTGTCTCGTTGATTGCTGTTACAGCAATGCTGTAATTGTTCAACTTACCTGAACCACGCACTTTGAAGCATAGAATTGAGATATGTGTGAAAAACTACTTTATGATATTCAAAATCATCCAGGTCCACGACGTGGTAGAATATTTCCGTCTTTTTTTCTTTATGTTTGACCTTTTTCCCCCGAAAGTAGTTGTCACAAGAGGTGCCCACATCCAGATGGAAGTACGAGTCCCAAGTTGGCTTCTTTCTCAGGTCCTCGTAGAAAAATGTCTTTTTCTTCTTCCTGTAGTGGAGAAAGGTTCCCAGAGTAGGTGGGGGGTTGATGGAGTGGGTCGAACCTCTGGCGGAAGAGTGACTAGCGCGTCCAGATTCCGACTCAAACGTGATCCTATCTTTTGTGGTACGTTTGAGTGGGTCAGCTTCTGGAGAGGGACAGAGAGTTGGCAAAAATGTGGTCAAATTGCAAAAATAGAGTGATTCATGAAAAATGAGTTGAACAACAATAAAAAATGTTTACTTGGCTGAGAGGGACGCGGGGGTGGGGGCTTTTCTTCGGAGTCGAAGGAAATTTTTGATTTCTTCGGAGCTTGATTGGAATCAGGAGAAAGGAGGAGGGATGGTTTGGCCATTTTATGGGTCACGTCTTATATATGAGAATCCTCTTTATGCAATCCACGCCACACTTGTCCACCCACTATTCACACTCTATCTGGAATCTGGGTAGTTTATGGTCTTGTGCCCAAAGTTTTCAGTTTTCTGCGTTAATTTTTTGATTACCCGAGAATAGTTTACATGGCATCCTTGACGCCAAAATGACATCAGCTCTTCCCCAATAATACATTTTAGGAATATTACTAGACTCGCCGACTCGCGTTGCGTTGATTGAATGAAATATGACATAAATGACAAACTAGGATTTGTTGGATTGAAATCTTCGAGAACCAATTAATCGTGTACATAGTTAAAATTTATTGGAAAGTAAAAGAAAATGAGTCTGCTTTTCAATTCCGCAACCGCAAAATCCTCAAGTATGGCAAAAACTCCTCCAAAATCCAGCACAGCTAAATCTCAAAACTCTCAATCTGGAGTAGAACCGAAAAGCGCAATGAAAATGGGAGCAGTCTCCAGTTCTAAAAGTTCTAAAACTTCCAAATCAAAAGCAAAATCTCCAACTTCTCAGTCCAATAACGTGGAGCCACCCTCCTCCGCTCCTGACAAGACCACGGATCGATTAACCGAAAATCGGGCTGGAAATAATAATAATTCAGCTTCCTACGCCTTCACCCGTTTCGACGTTCCAAACGGTTTCCTACCCCCAGGATTTAAGGATTGTCTTCTCAGCAACGTTGTTCGCGCAGGGCGACGCTCTCTCGAAGAATTTAAAGAAGTTCGCGAGTCCTTATCCAATCTTGTAGCAGAGGATGAACAATTGTCGAAAGGGATCAAAAAAGTAAATCCATCTCCGGAGATCCTGCAACTTTCCATTGTAGCCGAATCACTTACCGTACTTACACGAGAAGCGTTTGTTCCAGCTCATCGCCTTAATCAGACTGCAATTGCATTGTATAGTGCTGAAGATTTTCTTCGTCATCCAGAGGATTCTCGTGCCTTTGAAGCCAGCGGACGACTCAAAATTCCGGAACTTTCTTTCAATTCCGAGACGGTAGAGAAGCTAAGAAAAGTAGTGGACAAGGCTTCCGCATATTATAGCAAATTCAATCTCAAAGGACCCAATGGAGCGGAGCTTCAAGACATTATGTTCACTTTGATGCGAGCCTTTCAAAACCTGTTCACAATGTTCTTGGGATGTCAAGAGGTTTTTAAAGTATTACTGTACAATTCTTCTCGGGAGAAGGTGAATTTGCAACGATTTCTGGTTTCGCTTCAATCCATGGAGAGATGTGACATGCTCGCAGAAGTTCAAGATTTAAGAAGGTGAGTCATTTAAACAATTTTTGTATGAGGATATTTCGGTAGATTTTTCCGGAACAATCATTCATTCATTACAACTTTACTCTAGGTTGGCAGATGAACTTGTGATTTTCCTTGAAAAACTGAGTTGGGGTTGCTACATTGTATATCGACTTGCCAGTGGGAAAAACGTTCCACCCAAGTTCGATTCTGAAGCGGATGGTGTTGGAGAAGATCAAGAGAAGACAATTAAAGTGAAGGAAAAAGGTCAAGACATTTTTCCAGGTTTAGGCTTCTTGAAGAAGGGCAAAAGCCAGAGCAGGCCCAGCACATCAGGAAAAGCAAAGAAGTCGTCTTCCGCCAAAAAGGAGAAACCTCAGGGGATCAAGAATAATGAGTTTGAAGTGGGAAAAGCTACCAAAAAAGGGAAAAAAGAAAGCAGTAAGGGCAAGAAGAACAAAGGGAAGGAAGCAGCGTCCAAATCTGCAGTCCTCTATACGGCGACGACATCCAAACCCAAATCTAAAAAGACTAATAGCAAAGTCAAGTTTTTGAAGTAGACGTGTGAGGTTTAGGTTACATGTACGAGAATGTAATAATGTCCAAATTAAGCAAAAGGGTTGAAAATACTGAGTCCAACATTTTGTAAAACTCTGCATTAAATTAACTTCAATATTCTCATTAATTCGGCTGTGAAGTTTTGAAACACAAAATATTATTTTCCAATGTGATTAATAAGTACAAAGCGATGAGGTCAAACAAAGTATCATATAAAGTGAATCACAGATTATTTTTATGTTC
>JAAXNX010000488.1:0-28615 GCA_036491905.1 Folsomia manolachei | reverse complement strand
AGTTTACAAGTGTCCACCACACCCACACTAATTAGCCTTCCTCCACTCCCTCACCATGTCCAGTCCTCCCTCCGGCACATCCCTACCCAAGGAGGAGGATGGTGGGAGCGACGTTGACCTTGTGGACACCCCTCCACCCAACATGCCACGACGAGCTTCCAGGAAAATGTCTACCATGTCCAATGGCGGAGAACTTCCTCGTGAGCCACTTAATTCAATTATTAAATAGCTCATTTTTATGACCCTGCCTGACCCTTTTTTATTGCTGCCCTGGTTTGGGATGGATATTGGTGGGACCCTTGCCAAATTGGTGTACTTTGAGCCCTCGGACTTAACCCCGGAAAAGGACGAGTCGGAAGTGGAAACACTCAAAAATATCAAAAAGTATTTAACCAATAATAAAGTCTACGGAGAAACCCGGCACAGGGATGATCATCTTCAGGTAAGACTCATCTTTCTGGTGACCTTATCAAACGCATGGCTTCACTTGCCTCCACCGTTTGTGCGACGGAGGGTGGAGCTTTCAAATTTGAAAACCAGTTCTTCCTCGTGAGTTAAGGATCCTATTTATTTGTAGGTTAAAGTAAATTAACCAGACTATTTTTACCAGGAATTAAATATGCGCCTCCACAAATTCGACGAGTTGGACTCATTAATCCGAGGGATGGAATTTGTGGAGGGGAACAACGCCACCAAGGAATGCTACTATTTCAGTAATCCCAAAAGTGAGGAGAACTGTCGCAAAGTTCCATTCGACTTCAGTGACCCTTATCCATTCCTGGTCAGTGGATTTAATTATTAAATATTAATTTAATTGTTAATAATTCTCATATTAATTGGGATGATTGTGTGCGCAGGTCGTAAATATTGGGTCAGGAGTCAGCATGTCGAAATTGTTTTAAAAGAAATTCATAACCGCCACATCACAAAGGAGGCCTTTGTGGACACTTTGATGTTTGACTTAAAATTTATAACTACAATGTAGTTTGACCACAAGCATTTTCTAACCAAGATAGGCCTTTGAAATGTATTTTGTGAAAATTCCCATCAATTTTTTGTTGCTAACTATAAATTAATTTTCAGATGTTCGGTTGCTTGTCTCATTCACAATAATTGACTTCCGTGTTTTCTAAAAACAAATTTTAATTGGAGAGCAACCCACATCCGCGTATATCAATTTTCCGTTGATTGTTTTCATTTATAACACGTAATTATGTACGGTAGTTAAAAAACTTTTCTTTTTGGGGAAAGTTTGAGAATGTATATTTAGGCTAAATCCAATTATAAGAGAAGCCGGATATCTGTTATTACAACGAGGCGCTGAAATGTTTACTTTCACATTCAAACTAACCTGTTAGAAGATACATAAATTTCAATAAAACGAACAATTGCAAGGAAGCAAAAACTTACTTGATTCACACAATGCAAACCAACCTGCTGATATTAAAGCTGACAGGAAGCACAATTAGCAGAATTGATAACCAACTGTTTTAACAAGAAGTGTGATCTGCTTGTCTCATTCACAGAATTGACTTCCGTGTTTTCTAAAAACAAATTTTAATTGGAGAGCAACCCACATCCGCGTATATCAATTTTCCGTTGATTGTTTTCATTTATAACACGTAATTATGTACGGTAGTTAAAAATGGGGAAAGTTTGAGAATGTATATTTAGGCTAAATCCAATTATAAGAGAAGCCGGATATCTGTTATTACAACGAGGCGCTGAAATGTTTACTTTCCCATTCAAACTAACTTGTTAGAAAGTACATAAATTTCAATAAAACGAACAATTACAAGGAAGCAAAAACTTACTTGATTCACACAATGCAAACCAACTTGCTGATATTAAAGCTGACAGGAAGCACAATTAGCAGAATTGATAACCAACTGTTTTAACAAGAAATGTGATCTGCTATAAATAACAGCTTCCATTTCAAACTGGAATCATTCGTGTTTTAAACGATCACTTATAAACAATTTGGAAATTTTTGAAATGTGTTTCAAGTTGACGTCAATCATCCTCGTTCTTGGGGTCGCTTGGGTAACTGCTACTCTGGAGCTCGTATCAAAGCTTGCGGGTCAGGTTGGGAATGATGGTAAGTCACCACATTCAAAACCATTAAAATTACGGTACCGACATTTATTTATTTTGGCTTAGGAGTAGGCGATGACATTGAAGGGGTGGTCCAATCTACTGCAATTGACGATTCTAGAAGAGCAAAACGTTTTCGAAATTGGATGCGGCCGTATTATGATGAAGATGAGACAGATTACTACGGTCGATCGAGTCACGGGACAGTTGCGGAAAGCGACATCCTTTTTACAGACGAGGGGGTTAAAACTCACAACATTTTTGCACCAGAGGAGCCAATTAATGAACTACTAGTTGCAGTCAACTGTAACTGGAATGCCAATACAACATTTGCAATTCCAGAAATTGTAATGGCTTCCAAAATATGTGCTACGAGGGTTCATATAAAAGACAAATCGGTATAGAAGCACTTTTTTCAAAATTGGAATAAATAATAACAACTTATTTAAAAATAACAGAATATTAACAGCTAACAGATTTTCAATTGAAATTTTAGTGTGCAATCCCTTGTATTGTAACAGAAATGGGATTGGTGGTTCGAGGTAAACTAGTAAATGAAGCCGTTTCAAATGTTCTGTACAAGCAGTTTAAAACGATGGATGTTGATGCGCGAGCCAACTGGACAAGCGGGATTGGAAAATGCTTTGAACAGTGTAATAATGTTTTTTGAACTATTTGAATAATTTTAGAACTAAATGCATAAAAACGATGCTTTTTTTTATAGATCTGGCATCTGGAGAAAGGTTTCCAATTGAACTAAATGATTGCAAACAACATGAAAAGGGCCTTTCAAGCCTTGGAAAATGTATTGCATCGACAAGGGTACACAAATGGACTTAAAACTGGACGTAAAAATTATAATATCGAATCATTGTTTTCTTTTTTTTAGAATTGCCCACAAGGACGGTGGGAAGGACTGGGAGATTTTTTGGGCGGAGCGTTTGCGCCACTTATAAAAAAAATTGCTACTGAAATTCTAACTCCGTCAACTTCTCCTACGATGGCTTGGTGCCGGGATGGACAATGTGCCGCATGGTGTGATGCTACCATTGTTCCAAATGAATGGTGTCGCACAACAAAAACATACTCACAAAGCTACAAATTCGTATCGTGTACCTCCCACGACGATTGTGATGGTTCTTGGAATTGTGGCGGAGCTTGCGATATTTCTGGTGATCCTAAAGTACCTCACCGTGATGGCAGTGCTTGGTGCCACAAAAAGAAAAAGCAATGCGCTGCCTGGTGCGACTCCACCTTTATACCAGATGAATGGTGCCGAACCACAAAATCCTATTCCCAAAGCTATAAATTTGTACCATGCAAAACTAATCTTGATTGCAAGAGTTCTTGGAAATGCGGCGGCCCATGCGATGCTTTCGGTGATAAAGGTCGCGGGTAAAACATTGTCATCAAATTTAGGCTTCAAAATTCCCAACTAACTGTTTGTAGTTTGCCCCATGCTTGATAATAATAAAAGTATACACACAATTTTTTTTAGTTCATTTTCGTACATTGATTTTTGTCTCATACTTACCCGTTGAATTGATTGCTATGTTTTATTCAAATCTCGTCACAAGGTTTTTTATAATTTACTATTGTGACTGAAATATTGTCAGAAATTAGTATGAATGTAAATTAGTAACCAAGTCAGAAATTGTAATAAGTTTTTGTGAGCCCGTATGATGACTACAGTAACGAGCTACCATTGAAGAGGTGTAAATGGGTGGTGTCAAAGGCCAAATATGATTTGCAACGGCAATGTACCTGCTGTTGAAGCTGCTTCAACAGCTGCTTCAACAGCAGTTTCAGCTAATTAACAAATACTACACCAAAGCAGAATTTAATATATTTTTTTATACTGACAGCATCTCAGAATTCTCCTGTATAAGTGAAAGAGAAATGAAGGAGCGCGGACTTAGCATACAAAAATCTTTCTTCTCAAAAGCTGTAAAAACCCCAATTTCATCGACGACAGTGAATTTATTCCAACCATCAACATCTCATGACCAGTCCTCCACACCGAAGCGTCACACCGACTTAGTAAGCTAAACGAACATAGGGTCAAAATAGAAGAGTAACCGTTATTAAAAAATAATGTTATTGAGATTCTCCATTTCACGGTAATTGAGGATAATAACTTGATTTATTGAAGAAATGACGCGAGCTTTCGTTTACTCTCCGTAAACTTCATCAGGCACAGTACATAAATATGGAAAACTGGTACTTACATGAAATCATTTTGACAAATCACTTAGAAAAGTTATTGGTTATTTACATGGCATATAATTACTAGGTTACACTGGTCACTGATTGACTATAAAAAATTCAATTTGACAAATCATACTTGACTATTTACATACATTTTCATTACTAGGCTACATGACGATAAATTATAAAAAATTAAGTAGTGTTGAGCACCAAATGGGGTTGATGTTGAGTCCGTTTGAGATATTTATCTTGTTGTCCAATTTTCGAATGTGTAGTGATTCCTTGAACTTTCTGAAGAACTTCCTGTGTTCGGACAGTAATAGTTGAAATGAGTTAGAATCCATTTGATGTTCATTTTCAAGCATGTGTAATGCCACAGGGNTGGCTCGTCTTATGTCATTTTGATGTTCTGCAATTCTTGTCATATAGTCACGTTCCGTTTCACCTATATATACGGCTGGACACGAGTTGCATTTAAAAGTATAAACTCCTGCTCTAGGTTTTATCAGCTTTTGTTTGGCGTTGCACAGAATTGATCCTAGCTTAGGTCCAGGTAAGTATCCTGTCTCGAGTTGGAATCCTTGTCTCAGAAAACGTGCGATTTTTGACGTAATGTTTCCGGTAGTATTACCAGTAGTCTTCAGCTTCAAGAGCTTTGTAGTGCAAATCTTGATAGTGGTTACAATAAACAATGTTTGATCTGTTTTTCTTAAGAAATTACTAGAATAACTAAAATTCTTGTAGAAACTATCATAACCAATGTTCTAGCTTGCGAAAACTAAATATTACTGTTTTAACAAAATCTCACACTCATAGAAATGCATAGTGTACAAATGAGAAATTTATACGTTATAGAAACTGACGGTCATTCTGCTTTACAATTTTTATTTTAAAAGTTGACCAGCTTAAAAGTCAGAGTCAATAGTAGAGCATTGGCATCATGAGGTCGGGCTTTGACCTTAATGAATTGTTCACTTGAAAAGAAAACCAAGCCTGACAAGCAGTCAACTACTGTGTTCTGTACAGTGTACTGTCATCCTTACATCAGATATGCTATTAAATAATAGATACAGGAGCACCCATTGTGATATCATAATAATAATTTGTCAAGCTAAATGAAATTCATCTTCCCCTTGCCTATCTACACCTAAGATCCGCCATACTCTACGCTAAAGAATATTTCTTGACTATGTAGCCTACAAAAGTCATTGTTGGTTGAACTTGGCTTATGAGATGCTTTGTTCACGAAAGGAAGTGACATGATGATTGCCGAAATGAAATAAAGTTGAGATTTTTTCTAGACTCCATTGTGTTGATCATTGAAATCACGACGCGATGAATTTTAGTAGGAGCGGAGTGCCTAATTTAATGTAAACCAAATAATGACATGGTTTTCATCATCAAGCTAATTGAAACGTGTCAGACTTAATTTCGACGTTGGACCAAAGAATTTTATTTGCAGGAACGAGAAGTTTCAATTTCAAATCTCTAATTGACAAGATTAATGTTAAGGTGCATAATAAATAGCATCCGAGCATGCTTCGTTTTGTTATTATCTTCTTGTCATCGTCAGTTTCATGAGAATCTAAAAAGAGCTCTGGATTAAAACATATTATTATATCCCATTTGTGACAAGGATCCACCGGACGACACATTGCTTCAGTTCTCTTGAAAATGTCACGCTTTTATATTCCCTTAAAGTTGGGCTTGGTTTTTTATTTGCATTTTGACACAACCTGCGTTGCGTGGGCTGTCTTAATCCATGTCTTCCCGTCCTTTACAACCGCCGCGACTGTAATGCAACCGACACAAAAATGAGATACAAACAGTAGACAAGAAAGGACTCCTTTGTCCCTTTGTAGCTTAACTGCCTCATAATTTCTACAGTTTTTCCGTTCTCATCATACATCCCGTTTTTCTGTACCTTAGTTAAATCAGTGCTAAGCCGGTATCACTTTCAAGGGAGCTTAAACAATGGTCAATAAGATGACAACGGAGGAAAGCAGACGCTCCCCAGATCGTCTCAGAATCTCAGCTACTACTGTAGCACTATCCATTCCATTACTGGTGGCCGACAAATGTGGTTAGTACTAGTTATTCATTTTGTTCTGTTTTGTTTGTCTTCACTTCTGTCTGCACTCATTGTTTGCCATCTACATCATATTAACAAACAAGTGTTCTGTCTTGTCCATTCGTCTCTTCTTGTCGTCATTTCAGGCTTAAGAACAAACTAAACTTTGTCAAGGGCATATATTTTATTTTATTCTACGTACAAATAGCATAATGGTGGAACTAAATTCAAATAATGCCAAACAAATCCACTGCTATCAATGCGTTTGTTCTGTTACGTAAAAGAACTTACTTACTTCTAACTACAAATTGTAAACTGTGGTAATTTTGCATGCATTAAACATTTGAAACGTAGCGGCAACCGAATTATACTCGTAAGAATGTAATTCCGGTAGTAAAATTTAAATTATTTCGTCCCACGATTGAAAATGATCCACGAATCACTCAAGGCACATTGGCCTGCGACAAGATAGTAAGTATCCGAGTTTGACAAATCACCTACTGTTGTAATTCTTCACATGTCGCTGAACATTAAAATGTCAAGTTCGCAAAGAGGAGGAAGCAGAATTTAAATAATTGGCATGATGCATATATCGTGTGTAATAATGAGAGGACAGTGGATCTATTCTTGTAGATTTTTTTCTCAGATATTTTTCCATTGTCAATTTTCCCATTGTAAAAATCTGTCTCTTGAATTAATCATCTTGCCGTGGACATGCTCATTTCGTTATGTCAAGTGGAGAATTAGGCCGTGGATAGGACAAAATGCATCGCAGATGTTAGGCACAAATTGTGTTCCAAAGGAAAGAGGCAATTATTCCTAACAATTACTCTATTAGACGGCAGCGATTGATGACAGATTTACAACTGGTGCTCCAAGGAAAATAATATGGCCAATAAACCAACCAGATTGGATTTATGTGTGTATCTGAAGCAAATTGGTCTTTTCCTGGCAGATCTTGTTCGTTTTGTGAATAATTTTATGCATTACGCACGTGCAGTACTGTTCAAATTACGAGTAAAAAAACACTAAGTAAATTTAGCTGAACACAAGTTTCTCTATTTGAAAAGAAAATATGAGAAACTGCTAAATAAGCATCTTTGTGGGCTGAGACTACAGTTTGGCTCACAGATAAATCTCGAATATCGGTAGGTTAATATGACCCCACAATGTCCGGCAAACATACTATCGTTTCTGTAAGGTAGATAAAGCACATGTCTAAAAGGTTTCGATTGCCTTTACAGGGTTCCTTCATTGTTGATTACTTTTTCAGTATTTCAAATTGGGACATGTACAGGAAGTCGGAATTCCATACAAAGGTAGATGTATGTAAACTTTATACTTCTGGAGTTCCGTTTTTAAAATTCTGATAAAAAACAAATTGGGAATAATCTAAATTTTCAAAATTCCAACACAAACTAGTGTCTACCTTCATTTCTCATGACAAGAATCGAAGTGAATTGAAAACTAATTCAAGAGGAACTTAACAGGATTGAATTTAATCGAGAAGCATCTGCCGCAAGTACAAGCCCATTTTGAAACTGCTTCATTGCATTGATTTTAAGATGACAGTGCCCTGCTTACAGTAGATACTTCGTGGTAGTGGGAACACAATGAAAAAAAAAGAAATGACAACAGATTGAAGCGCATACTAGAAAAAAGGATGATACAGGCATTATTCTCGACCGGATTACAAATAAAATCCACTCCCTTTAAGTCTCTGGTGAAGCAAGAAGGTGGCATGGGATGGGATCCCTTGGCCTTAGAAAACTGAGGACGGATAGATAAATAATCCTCCTGCTCAAAAAGTGTCACTAGAAGATGGGACATTTGGTTTTCGCCTGAGTCAACACAAATACGGAAAGGATTAAGAAGGTCGCAGAATTTATTGTTGCTTTTACGGCTCGTAGTACTGGACTTAAATGGGCTTATTTGCCAGCCTGTGCCTTTCTTTCACATCGTTTTATGCCCAGCTACATCAAGAATGTGTATGTGAGATGGTTCTTTCTTATTTTTGGTGAAGCAGATTCTTGGTTCGGCAGGGATTTAAAGAACAACTATTTGAATACAAAGGACAGTATTTGAATTCTCCACATGAAGTGCCCACTCCCACCTACTTATCAACCTTTTAACTGTAACAAACACTTTTACCAAAACTACCATTTACCCAAGGGCTGTTGACTCTCAGAGAGTATTCAGTATTCATCCAAGAATGAAATCATTTCTATCTCACAATAATCCCTGAAAGATACCAACCGGGATCTTTTTAAGGGTGAAGACCGGTAAAAAAAAGGAAATTAGAAGACGGCTCGGAATGACAATGCATCAGCTAAGAAGGACTAGATTTAGATTTAGTTTTCAATTTTTATAGGATTTGATTATTCGCATAAATGAGCACGGCTCAAAATAAAGGTCAAGTTCTCGTTCTACACTTACCTTGTGTCCAACAGATCTTCGGTGCACTTCTAAATTCTTTCTGTACCTTAAAAAGTCATTTGGATATTTTTACCCTTTCAAATATTATATGAATTTTTGTAAATGTTTTGTTTACTGGGGGTATCTTGGTAGGCGTTGCCTAAAACAGTGAATCAAAATGATCACAGAACAGAATTTGGCTTACAGAGAAATTAGCATTTTTTGAACCAATTATCAGCTACTAATGAGGCTCATTCGTCACCCTTGTACAAACAAATGACGGAGATTGACCTGGTCATCCTCACCTATTTACCATCCCTATACCGGTCAAACCGCCCGGTTTGCTTCACTCGATTTATTCTGCTTCTGGTAATGAATATAATTGAAAAATTAGAATATAATCTTGACTCAAAAAGAAAAATTTGTTCTTGGTTCGATAAATTAGAAAGCCTCCTGATTAGCCGAAATCTTTCAGCTTCAAAGGACTTTGACATATTCAGGACGATAATATTAATGAGCATTATTAATCTCTTCGCTGCCTTCTCATTGACACAAACCGGGGACAAGTTTTGGTGGCAACGTCTTGATGGATCCCAGTCTCGTCAGAGAATTACTTGTAGAAGTCAAGTATAAAAACAAGAACACGTACAAGGTCCACTCAATTTCAAGCAGGAGTTCACTGGATAGAGTTCCATGAAATACGAGCGTTATCATCCATTATCCCACAAAAGATGAATAGTCAACCAAGTGTTCTTATGTACTCAACAACAAAATAAGGGTTGGAATTTAGGTTCGGTAGAAAACTTGACTCTGGTTTTGGACTCTTGTTTCTGCTGCTGTTGGTATTACATTGATTGAGGAATAAGATGTACGTTTAGTGTATTTAGTCCATTGTTTCAATGTAAATGAAATGATCTTATTTTGACATGGTCCAATAACCATAATAGTTTAGTGCTTAAACCCTGGTTTTGTTTGTTAAAGAATGGTGCTCACTTTTAAATAGTTACGGATTTATTGGTTTGTGGACAAGAACTGGAAGTGAATGAATGTTTTTAAGGGGCAGAAATTGTAAATGTGAAGCACAGGGCTGAATTATAGATTGAGACAAGTCAGAGTAATGAAAACAATGGAGAAAGGAAAGGGATGAAGAATGTTGACACAAGGTGTGACTAACTGCTGGAAAAATAACATCGATACGCACTTAAAGAAAAAGCAATTAGACTCAACGACACCTCTTTATCCAAGAAACGTGCCCAGTTTGGTTGACCAGGCCATGGCTTATAGTTTGTATAAAGTCTACCATTTATGGCAGTGAAATGCTTATGGAGATGGATAAGAGATGGTTTAGTTTCAAGAGTAAATTTTCAGAAATGGCCACCATGCTTTTTACAGAGCTCCTGTTAAATATGAAGATAATTTACTAATTTGGAGCGTAATAACAAATTAACAGTCGTAGGAATTGAAGCTTTTTTCAGATATTCTAGTTTACGATAATTCTTATTTTACATTTTTAGTAATTGCTTTTGACATACGACGCTGGACATGGCTTCATTACATGCTCTGTTTCATTTTTCCATATGTAACGATGCTATTTTTCAACATGAACGTGCTAATTTTGTATGTTGTATAAATCGTTGAATTGACAAGTTTCTTATTCGTGTGAACATACGGAAGCATTCTCCCCATTTCCATTGTATAACATCTCATTTTCGAGATTTCACATGCACAATTGTTGGGTTTTACGATCGTGTTGATCCTACCTTGTCAGGATGAATAACAAGTCATCTCAATCATGATCGTGAATCATTATAATAGAAATTTGTGAGCATCCATTATATTACAAACAGGAAAACGCTTCTAAGTTTTGTTAGTTAATTCGGTGGCACACGGTAAGGTGTATTTTATGTCGTAAATGTCACAGTAATTTTGAATGATTCTGATGATAATAGTTTTTCTCTTGCAGTAAATTTGCAATTTGAAAACGAACTTGCGAATTTCTAAACTGACATTTATGGTTTGTATCTTAATTGGCCAGATGCAAAACAGAAGAAAAATCAACGTAAAATAAAATTTCTAGACTCATTTTTCGTGTACCGATTGCAGTTCACAACTTTTGTAATAAGTATGTGCATGTGATTAGTAGTTTTTTAATCAAAATTAACTATATGACAAAGTAAATGTTATTTATTTTGCCAGTTGGTGGGTGGCTTCTCATTTATTACGACTAACAAGAAATGGTTTCGACTCTAATTTATGTTGGTTCTGTTTTCCGTTGTACAGAGTGAAGTACTTACTATTAGTTTTCCCGAGTCAAACGTGGGATATAACAAGATAAGTATTGTAGTGTTTTTATGTCTGGGAATTACCGAGTGAGAACAACGGGTAAATTACGAGCATTATTTTCAGTTATATGAATGACAAATGAAAGTAAATAAGTTCCCATCATCACATCGAAATCATCATTAAAACCCACTCAAAGTTTTTAGTAGTTGCATAAACTATCCAAAAAAATATCTTCTGAACAAATGAGAGAAAACAACGGGTAACCCAAGGGTAACTTCTGCTTGAGAAATCTTTTTGTGCTGGTTTGGTTATAATGATGTATACAGATTAGATTATCTTTACTCTGGTCGTGGTTTCTAAAATTGGTTAATATCTTTGAGAGCTTGCAAATGATTGAGAGAAAGACGTTTAGCTTTTTGGATGCTACAATATTACTAATCCCTCAACCCGCTGATTGGGCATAGCAATAAATTTGTATTACACTTTCTTTTTGGGCAAAAAAACATTTCTCACACGACCTGTGGAGCATTTATGGACTGAAATAGCTACTAATGCAAACATCATTTCTAATGAGTCTAATGTAGTCTAATTTATTTTAGTTCTGCGTATGTTTAGTACAAATGCCTTGTAAATTTTTTTTTCGAAATTGAACAAATTCAGTTTCTACATTTTAATTTTAATATCTTCTCCAAGGTTCAAAAAGTTTAAAAACAGTGACTTTGATAATTTTACAATCCCAGAAAAGAATAAAAATTAAACTCATTGGATGCAAATGAATAACGAAAAGAATAATTTGTTCTATTTACTCTTCTGTGAAACAAGAAAACCCCTTATTGCCACTTCCAACCTTCCCATTGTTCCTCACCACATGCGGGTTGCTTCTTTTTATATTTTAAAATGCATGCAATGCGACGAAACAATTCAGTATTATTTGACAACCACCGAGACCTACATCCCAAGAAGAAAAGATGATGGAAACCAGACAACGGAGAGATGCTACTGTGAATTAGAATGGATGATATAAGTATAGACAGCATTTAAGTTCAAGTTTACACAAAGGCAATTTCCATTTACAAAAGAAAAATATTTTCGTAGCTAGTGGTCTTTCCTACTGGCTATTTCTTAGTTTTTATAAATCTTTTCTTCGATTGTCTCACGGTTGGTCTTCATTTCCCATTTTCAGTGACATGAAAATACAGTTACATCAAGTCACGGTGAACTAAGTCTTGCCGAACTATAGAACTATTGACATATTTATTTAACACTTATTTGTCTGTCATTCATTATAAAAATTATGGATGCAAAAATAAAATGCATTTATTATCTACCACAATTTTTAAAAATATTTTGCAATGATACCGGTCCACACAATAAAACAGTGTAAAAATAATCCAAGTTTTGCATGAAAACATGAGATATGATGCAACACGTGTTACACGTATTCCACAAAACGGTGGCATACATTTCAAGGCGAAGAGGGAAACGTCGTTGTCGTAAACATATCCCAACACTTTACAGCCACGTTACGGAGAAAGTCAGGTTACGCGCAATATATGAGGATTCGGGTAAAATCGGAGCAAACTCCTCATCTTATTGATTGGCATCTCTTCCCAACTTTTTTACATCGTAAATAATAACCTGTTGTCTGGCTAGTCTCAGACCAAGTCTAACGCAACATGGCATCGGTTTTTGGTAAGGCATGAATTGGGCGTTGTAATACTCATTTGAATAAAATATACGAAATATGCCACTTAATTGGGATAAATCTACTCTGTAAAATAGCACAAAATGTTTGCTATAGGTGCTGCCGGTGGTGGTCGATTTAAAATCACGAGTCCCCCTGAAATAAAAAAGTTTAAAATACATCTCCATAAGACTCGATCAGAGGAGGGTATATTTGGCAAAGTAAAAATCTGCAACGATTCCACTATCCAACATTACGGTACGTAAACTAACACCACATTTGGGGTCGTTGTTAGCTCATCTGAATTAGGCATGCAAGTTGTTAAATGCTACATATGACATGTTGAAATTCATAGGTTTAGTAGTTGAGCTCCAGGGAACAATCATTCTTCCGGATGAGAAAATCATCAAGGTACGCGATTTATATGCAGTGCACTCATTTTGTAACATTGATCCAGTTTCGTCTATTGCATTCCATCCGTAAAATGTTTTTGTTAAGGTATTTGCTCCTGACCGCAACTCACCTTTCGTGTTTAAATCCAGTGTTTACGATCACATCACAGGTGAACGAGATGGTAATAAACATTTCTCGTCTTCCTCTTTCAAATATTGGCTGTGGTTTGTTGAGTGAGGTTCTGTTAATGAAAACTTTGCTTTCTTCACGAATTTCTAGCTATGAAAAGAGCCGCACCTAGTGCAGATCATAAGAGGACATCCAGTGGCGGAACGGTCTATCCTTTTAGCCTCAAACTCCCAAATACTGCCCCCTTGCCTGAGAGCTTTTCTTTTCACAATATCAAAGTAGAGTATAAAATTATTTTATACCAGAGAAAGGAATTTGGATACGTACTATTGGAGGAGATACCCGTGAATTTTCAAGGGTACCACTTTATACACAGTCCTCCTCAAAGTTCAAATCCTGAGGATAGCAATGTAGATGTCGTCTATAACGTAGAGGATTATTCCATCGCGGATGGGATAACCCTTCAATTAAAAACTGTGAAAGCATGTCTGACAAATGAAGACATTTTATTTGCCGTGACCATAAAGAATAGCACGACTGACGTTTCTGTGAAAAAAGTAGAAGTCCAATTAGTGCGACATATGAAATATCAAAGAGCTGGAGATGAATTTAAGGATTCTGTAGTTGTGAATTCCTTCACACGACAAAAAAACTGGGCACAGGATGAAGTCTTCATACAAGGAAAGTTAAAAAGAAAGTTGTACATGCCGTCTTATCCGGGGGAACAAGGATTTAGAATTGATTATTTCTTGGAGGTAAGCAAAATTTGGAAGTACCAACTAAACTTGAATCCTTTTCACTGCTCAAGCATTTTTTTATTTATTGGTAAATATTTAAACAATTCAGTGCGAAGTTACCACCTCCAACCAAGAGTTTAGTACTTCTCCCGGACTCGAAGTAATCATTGGCACAGCAGGAAGTCCGGGACTAAACTCCGGAACCGAGAACGAGTTGTCCACTCCAGGTTCAATGTTTCGACCAAGGTCGGGTTCGAGGTCGTCCATATTTTCATTTCTCCCTCCAGCATACAGTCAACTTTCTTCTAGAGCGGCGTCCCTGATGTCACTCTTCTCATTTCAGAGCTGTACGACAATAAAAGTCATTCTGTTTGTATCTAAAAATCAGATTTTATAAGCATGATTATTAATAACATTTTATTTCTAGTGCCACCCCACTACAGCGATTGTGTTGTTGAAGATGCGGACAAAGAAAAAGCAGTAGAAAAATAATTCCTCACTCCATCATTTAGAATTGAAGACAAGTTTACAACATTCTCGCAAGCATGACGCATATAAAGTATCCAAACAATTTACTTTTAATACTATCGGATTCCTACAAAAGAACTGTCATTTTTTACAAACAAATATTGTAAATTTTTTGCATCTCAAATTCTGGGTGTTTGGCTTTCAAATACGCCAATATTACCCTCTTCCTTAACGTGGGTGCTAAACTTACATAATGTAACATCTTCCTTCTTGTATATCATAAAAAGACTTTCTTGATAAAACGGATATGATCAGTATTTATAATATCAATGTTCCTTCGCTTACTGCAGAATTTGATCTCATATCGACCTTTAACAAACCAAACATGTATTACCAAGAACTGGATCTAACTATTAATGTAATTGTCATTTTAGTCAAGCATTTTGAAACATGTTTTGAAAGCTTTAATTAAAAAGACAATAAAACTAAAAAATTTGGAAACAAGAAAACGTAAAAATTCTTTAACGAATATCGGCTAGAATCTGAACTTATCGATTTCAATTTACACTACTTTCTGGAAAAAGTTGGCCGAGTGATATTTAAAAATTTAAATCGACATTCGACCAACACAACGCAATGTACTGGCTTCAGTTCATTGTTAATGAATCGCTCGATTGCATGCATTTTGTAGAAAGTCGGCCAACTGACAGTTTCTTCCACCCGAATGCAGCAATTTGGAACAAATAAATGAGTGATAAATGAGTGGACGAGTTGCCTTATTCCTTATTTGTGAGTGCCAATCAAACCGTCGTCCCGTAAAAATAAAAATTATTTAAAATCATAGGGCTAGAATGAGAACTCAAAACTCCTTCTACGATAAATAGAGCACAGAAATCAGACTTGGAAAAAGTTCCATGTCATTCAGGTATTCCGTATATTTGTGTTCAGCCAAGACTTCATTTTGCATTTGCATGCAATTCCGAAGAGTCACGCCAAAACAAAAGAATATAAAACTAATGCAAAACTCCTTTTACAGTAGTAAAACCAAATGAGTAATTGGAAAAGAAGGCAAAGTGAATTAAAATCCAATTATTGCACTTTCATTCAGGTTCATTGGTAACAGGAACTCAATTCCTTTCCATCAACATCTGATCTTTTCTATCGTCTCATCTAATCTGTTGAACTTCTAATGAATTTTTATTTCATCAGCATCTGCACAATCAACTTCGGTTACCCGAAGAACGTTTCACCGAGACTAGATGTATGCTAATCAACTGGAGGGGAAATCGTCTTATACGGTGAAATATTGTTGTTGCTGGCCATTTCCTAGTAAGGAGTATTATCTCTCCTGTCTTAATGAAGTGAAGAAAATGGATACCAAATTAAATGAGAGTGTACGGAAAAGTCAACTTAAGAAGACAATAGAAAATTTTGTTGGAATTTCTCATTCAAAGTTTAAGATTCGAAATTGAAATATGTTGCAATTGAAGGCCGTTCCGTTAGTAATCATCAACTATAACTGCAACTCAGACACTCAGACAGCTCAATGTCAAGTTATGATTATCCAACTGATCTTGAACTTGTGATCAGATAGTTAGTTACTGGTTGAGTTGGAATTAAACAAGGTGATATAAAATTGCTGTGCAGTTATGGTCATTACTGTTATCAACCAACAATCAATTCCATTGCCAATTTTCCTCGACATGAGCATTATTATGATTGCTAATTTTTCTCGGAAACGCTGCAGCACGGTTAGTGGAGTGGAAACGTAGCCAAGAGCACAATATTCATTATTCATAAGTATTTAACAACAGACTGCAAAATGCTTTAATGACCAACAGCATAGAATGTAATGTTGCTAATTTTGTAGTTTGTCAACGTGTCAGATGTAATAATTGCCTGTCATCAAGAGTTATTTGTGCTTTGAAGCACCTGCAATCAAGCAGAAGCAGTGGCTGCATGCTTTCTCATGTATTCAACGATACAACGGTAATTTGCATGCCTAGATATTTAGGCAGGTACAGTACAAAAGGCGTACATACTAACAAATCCTATGTTACCGGCGTGTAGCATGACCTTAATGTATGATATAATATGACTGGAATACACGTACAAACTGATTACGACATTGACATTTAATTTGTGTTTATTTAAGTTGTTTACAATTGAGGTGATATTAAATATTAAAGTGTTAGTTTAATTTCATGCTTTGGCAGAAAGGAAGAAAGTTAATTTTGGTTTCTCCTTGAAATCAAATTGATATGAAATTGACACTGGCCTAAAGAGACACCTCCATACTTGACAATGTATTGAATCTGTACAATATATAAGAAATAAAAAAAACGAGAAAATATCTACTCGACATTTCAGTAAAAAAAGTCTCACGTCAGATTATTAGAGCTTGTTAACACCCTTGCATTCTTGCACATTACTGATTCTTTCATAGAATTGTAAGTTACAATTTGTAACATCATTATTTTTGGAGTTGGAATCATTTTCACAAGCTCCAATACTTGTAATTACATACAATGATCTCTCTTCCGCTACACGTTCAGCTTTGTTGGTTTTGGATCACAATAGATTTTCTCAAGTGGTGAGGTGCACTGTATTATTTTGTCATTATCTTTCATTATTTTGCATGACTCAAATTTGGACGTCTGAGGATTCGTCGTATTTTTCAATACTCGAGTGACGTAAATCTTACAAAATGCTGTATATAGTTCTATTTGAACTCTTTAAGATCTACTGTGAACTAATGTTTTGCAATATTGGATCTTAGAATTCTTATCTAGGTATATTGAATGCTTAATTCCTGTAGTGTAATTGTATTAAAAGTTCCGAACATTTTATGCCAGTATTCACTCGAATCGGGTGGAGGTCTCGTTTTTTCATATGTTTCAGTTTGAAACTCTTATATTACCTAATTCAAGAATAATTTAAGAGTATTAGGAACATTTAGTTGTTATCTCTTAATTTTTCAGCTTACAATTAGCGTGGTAGCGACATTTATTTCCAAACGGGATTTTCTGGTCCCTTATCCTTAAGACAAGTGGCTCATTATGCAAATTTCAATGTAAGGAACAAGTTCGCCGATTGTCACGGAAAAAAGAATAAGTGTTAACAAGCTTAAATAAGTGCATTCTGTGATGGGTAATTGTCTGTAATGATGGTGACTGTATGACCAACTGACCGGTTTGGCTGAGAGTTTATGTTGTCAGATGCGAATAAAGATGAATTGCGAGGTATATTAGCATAAATTGTCATTTACCATAAGCGGGTCGTACAATATTATAACTTATAGCTTTGTATTCTACATATTATTCCGTTTTTTAAGATTGAAATGCGTACATAAAGCGATTTCTGATAAATTTAGTGGTGACCGCTGTGTGAATTTTGTGGAGGAATCCTTAAATCCAAATTAAATTGCACACAATTGCTTTGTTTGCCTGGAACGAATCTTTCGAATAATGTATTTTTGTCTAAATTGTCAATGAAAAATTTTAAAACGCTTTTTACCTTTATACTGTTTCCTTATCAAGATAGCCAATCCTGTCGGTATGAAAATGAATATTTAAATGGGAAACCGGGGCCAGCAATTTATAAACCTAAGCAATAACCGAAACGGGAAACTACGTATATTGTGCCGTAAATATTTTGATTCAAATTTTGATCCAACTTCCGATGCGGATAATAACAGCGCTTTATTTATCTTGTAGACATTATAAAAATGAAAATTAATCGTCCTAAAATGGAGTAGCCTTTGATTCACTGAAATAAGAGTAACATGTTCCAATCTCATTTGTTGATAAACAATTTAAATTTAGTCATCGACATTTTATCAATGAATTTGATCTTCAATCTCTACAACCACATCGAATCTCTCATTGTTTTGGGTTGTTAGTTTGTTCGTTGCATCCGGATAGACCAAACAATTTCAGAAACCTCCCGTTCTTGACAGACACCAAATCCATTGTATCGAGCCGTTCTTGACACTTACCATATTTTGTCTTTTCTTCTCATTTAAATTCTAAAATCCTCGGGAAAGGTTTCATGGTGGATTAATTTCTTATAAATAATTACTTCATGGATGTTAAGCCAAATCATGTTTGCTATCCGTTTCATGGTAGTAAATGGATGTGAGCGGATGGTGTTAATCTCAAATAAAATAAAAATGACCACAGCTTGCACACACATTACAAGCCCATATTGTAAGCGAGAGTATCAATATTGGAGTGGATAACCGTTTTTTTTTTCAAGTCCAACTCTTAAATGATGGGGAATGACTTGTTGAAAAGCAAAAATAAATGGATGGTGCTCTAAAATTGAACGACTGACTGACGATCCTTCTATGAGGAGCACATGGATCTTTTATTCAAAGGAGAATTAAATCTCAAGAATTTCAAGCTCAGCACACTGCACATTTTAGTAAAAATCTTGAGAAAGTAAAAATTGGACAGCCATAGCAGCTACTGTTCCAACTTGAGGAGCTTTTATGATTTTTCATTTCTTTTCAAAGTAAATTTTCTGACACTGTTCCATAATTTTTATTTTAAATGGGGGCACACAACTTCCAAATAGATTGGGCGAAGTGGGTAGCACGGGCTTGACACCCATGGACATGTGTAGGACTAGAAAAGAAGGGGCAGGGCCGGGTCACTTTGCTGGTGCTGCTGTTATGTTAATTTTCGAAGTGTAACAAAAGAATTCTCGATAACCCTTGTTATACCAGCTGCCAAAGAACATTTTAATCACGCCCAACATGGCTAATTTATTTTAATTTTAACAAAAGTTGATCCTATCTCACAAAAGAATTTAGAGTGGGTGGGGTTGGACTTGGAGATTCCTCAATTACTTTTATTCCTTACATACGTAATGCATATGAACATTTATTTCTGAAACTGATGTATCAGCTAAACAATCCAGTCTCGCTCCAAAATAGTGAACGCCGTTATTACTTGCACGAGGATTGCTACTGATTTGAATGTAGTTTGAATCATTAAGATTTCATTGTTACCATTTTAAGTTGCAAGGGTTCAAAAACGGTTACAACATGAAGTCAGTGAAGTAGTGGGAATCCACATTGATTTTCTTGAGATTGCTGGAAAGCTACTGCAGTACAAAAAATTTAGAGGGTTCCTTCAGTTTCTACCAAATCTTTATTGTTAATCTCTTTTCTCAAAATCCTTTAGTTTAGTAAGAAAACAAAAGTTTTTGTTGCATACAATGCGATAGTGCATCCCAAATAGTACTAGATAATCTTACGATAACCCACTTGTGGATGTTGTAAAGTTGAAAATTAAATGGTTGATCAATCTAGCTCTGCATACCACTGAAATATTCGGAGGTTTCTGTTGCAAGGACTCAATCTAGTAATGAGAGCGTTTATGGATTCCACTGCATATCTTAATTGAAACTCTGTCTAATATTATATTGTATTTTAATCTTGAAAAAGATAAATATTTTACGGGCGGCTAAACAAAATGTGTCCTAAACTACTTCGAACATAAATCTGGAAAGGAAATCCTGTGTTATGAAAAAGTTTTATTTCTCAAAACTACCTTAAGATTCGGAGCATATTTCATCTTAATGTTTAACAAAATTTAAAATCACAGTATTTGTTACACATACATTTTTTAAGGTTAAAAACACTAGTATTTCAGAAATATAGGAAGTCAGTCGTTGACAATTCTATCTCAAGTTGAGCATTTAATTAATTAGTCGGAAAAAAAGAAAAGCGAGGCAGTTCACATCTACAGAGTCATTTTTGGAATTTGTTCCTCCAGACTTCATTTCAGTTCAATAAAATTTGGATCTGCAAACACTACATCCTAAATCATTTAGGATAAATGTAAAATTCATTTGTCAGTAAGTGCATGCCACAAATTCCAATAAACCATTCAATAAATTTCTTTTATCCTTGTTTTCGTGAACTGATCTGAAAATCCTCCAGCCCCATCGTTTGACACGTTTCCCTTTATTGGCCATGAACTAAAGAATCCTTCAATATGAGTTTACCTTTGCTTGGACGTATTCTCCAAATTTTTCAATACTCACAAAAGTCATCCAAGTTCCTCTCTTCTTCAACAACGCTGTCGATTGTTGATCGTCAATTCAAATGCACAGACAATTGGATTTATTTGGTTAGGATATGTGCGCGACACGCCATCAACCCCCGCAAAAGTTATATAATCTAAAACTTAACTTTGCTAGCAGAGAAAAACATGGACGACGCCAGTTGCATTCCTATTGTTGTCTTTTTCGTCCGTGATCTTCCTGTACAAATATTTGTTTAGCTAACTCAGCAGTTGACCAACTATTATTTACCAACAGATCTATTTCATGCGATCCCATGCATTATTCTTATCCAAGAATGCGCCTGACATTGAAAACGTGGATTTCCGTGGGTTTGCGGATTAATCCCTGAATGGACGAAATCCGTTTCATATAAAACAGATTAATACTTCCTGTGGCGTGGCTTGAGAGTTTTTCACAATTAAATTGTGTATCAATTCCTTAACAGATTAATACGGGGTTCAAATTGACATTAACCATGTGAAAATAAAAATAATCACGTATTCGCCTTGGGATGTATTTACGTCAGAATTTGTTTCAAATAGTCCGTTATGGCTATCTTATGTATGTATGAGTTAATTCTAAAGAACCAGAATTTAATGTTTTTGCTGCAGAATTATGATTTTCTTGAAATTGTATTTAAACTGTATGAATTAGTGGTTTATCTGTAACACATGTATCGAATTTAATGCTTTGCGTTACACGCGAGGGACTTGACTTTGGGTAAGGACAGTCGAGATATAGTCGAGAATCGTTAATTAAGGGTTTCAAATTTAAGCTAAAAGTTTGATTAGATAAAAATCGGAAGAAGCATTACAATGCGGTTGTTTGAGTCTTGGTATAAAGAGATTAACCCGTTGAGTATGAGCAGTAACAAAATAGTTGTAGGTGTATCTGGGTTTTTAATGTATTTGCATATATGAAATGTAGAATGGACACCGGCCACAATATTGACGAGAAAAGAATTTATCGCCGAAGGCTTATTGAATTCGTTACGATTTATCACTATGTGTAAATATCTGTATGCGTTTTACCTTGTTCTAACTAAAGTAAATGGAAGGTAGATCAAAACAATTCGTTGCAATTATGATTCGTCTGTGCAGTCCAGGAGCTGCATTTTTATTATTAGATTAAAACTAGTTTATTACATCCAAGCTCGAACATGCAATGAAAGACAAATGGTTTAGTTTAGATTTGAAACCCAAGCTTTAACTTGTTTTTGAGCCCATCATTTCCATGAATTACATTTACATTTTTATACCAAAGTCCGCCCCAGAGTGGACATGCATTAAATCCTCCCTCAGTCAGCCAGGAGTAGTAGCAACATTATCCCAACAGTGGGTCTGATTTAATAGCGTTTGCTGCATATCACTGCATGAAGGGGGATCGTCAATCGTAACGAAACTTGGCTGCAGGCTGTGGGCAGGCAGGTTCAAAAATCAAAGAAAATTGTAACAGGTGGTCAACATACGGATTCTTTCTTAGAGTTAAACCCTTACGGTGGGTGGATCTTGTGTCACTTGTTTTACTGGTGGTTGTAAAATACGGCATTTCACTGGACTTGTTGCATCTCGGAAAAACTTACAATTTCTGAAGAAGGTTTTGGTCATTTCCGCTTAATGATGTGAGCACCCGGCAATAGTCACCTAATGTAAAATAACCCTTCCTATTATGTCTCAGAATAAGTAGAATTGATTTCATTTCAACATCTTCGTTTTTATTACGTGATTATTTTGTACATTCAAATCGAAATCGGGGTTGAAATGTAATAAAACTAAATAAATATTACTATTTACGGATTGATACTCTTGACCGAATTTACTTTAATGATCAATTCCCTTCCCATAAAAAGGGGTAATAAAAAGTAAAGGTAGAAATTCTACTGTGAAGAGACTTGTCCCAAAAACGTGACATTTGTAAATTTACACAATTTTCAATCTGCGGTTTAAGTGTCCATGATCCAGTTAGAGTGAAAGACTTCTGAGTCCGAAGTTCGGGCTAAATATATTTTTAATACAATAATCCACCCAACAACTAAACTTAATCGGTCATTCCATGAGCTGAGCGATATTAAAGCGTGATTCAAGTCTATTTTAACGGCAGAGTCAAATTCCTTCCATCCAACCATGTCATTTTAAATTAAGTGAGGGCAGGATTTACAATCACTGAATGATTCCTTTTTAGTTGATGGCATGTGATTTTTTAAATAGTTCAGTTCACGATGGTTCAAACTCAGCCAGTTGATGATCAAAAGCTAATGCATCAATCTATTGTAAATCCCTCTTTTGGATTATGAAATAGTTCAAATATGTCTCCATGAATATATTTAGGTTCGTTCTAAAAACATTCTAACAAATATGTGTAAAAACGGATTTGGAATTTAATCGACTTACATACGGAAATGCATATTTCCCCACAATAGATTTAATTTGTAAATGCATATTAAAAATCTCAGTTAGCATTATACATTATTTTCCCTGTCGTTAGTAGTTTGTGGCACAGTAGCAAATGTTGCAGGGCAAAGAAAAAGTTAGGAATACAAAAAAAGCCACTGACTGAACAGAATTGCTTTGTTGAGAGTGTTGAGACAAAGTGAAGGCAATGAATGTACGATACTTGGTAATTGTCTTTTAATTTGAGATTTCTCTCACTGGAATGAATAAAAAGGGTAAAAGGAAGGATGCATAGCTCACCAACAAGGGAATTAGTGAATCCTCCTCAGGTGTTCATTCAATTGCTTTTGTAATTCATTTCACTTCCACTACAATTCTAATTCCTCCAACATAATCCTCTCGCCTCAGCCTGATTCTCTCTGAACGATTTAACGAAACAAAAAGAAGAAGAAGGAATCCTGTGTGGTCTCCACTTTACTTTTGATTTCCTTGAGTACGACACAAGTTGAAGGTCAACAAGTATAAGACAGGAGAAGAGGCAAGAAACTGGGGAATCTCAAGATAATTCATTATTAAGTAGCGTCAGTTCCTTTATGCGAATGCTCTGTCTGTCCGCCTGGCTCACACCCTTTACATAGGTGCGAGTATTTTTTGTCGCCGTAAAGGTCGCAGCAAATGGTCACCATGTTTTAAAATAGCAACATATTTCGCATGTGTGGTATTGGAGCTTTTTTAATGTCATTAATAATTTGATTTGATCCCTCCAGAAAAGGTAAAAAATTAACGAAAATTTATAGTACCATTTTATTGGAATGCAACCAATAATTTGGTCTCGATAGGGAGGGGTCATAAGTATATATAACCACGTCCGTCACAGCTCAGGCTACTTTGTGATATCTGATTGAGGAATTTAAACTAAATCCTTTCGGTCATCTCATCTTTTTGTGATCTCGCAATTACGAATTAATACGAATGTGGCAGTGGAGATTTGTTCTTGAGTGGAGTGTCATGCACATGTCTTTTCTTTTTGAGGTTTTGATGTATATTTAAAGTAGACATTTTTAGGTTATCATGAAAATATGGAAAGTTAACATACTTTTACATAGCTTCGCTGAAAATTCTTACTAGGTTAGGTTAGGTTAGGTGAACTCGAGTCATATCATATCATCATGTGTCATACGTACTACTGAACTCTGGTGACATCTAAAAATAATGGAGTTAGTAAACTCATTTTAGTATTTGGTATAAGGGAGTAGTTTAAAAAACAAAGTTTAAATATGCATATACTTATTTCGTAATTTACTGGAACATGAATACGCTGCCACCGACAAAGGCTCTGTGAGTGGTCCTTCATTTCAAACAAATGACTAAGAAGTCTAGAAATTAGCCGTTTCTTAATTATTTCTTCTGAAAAAAAGTTCCTTCATGCTCTGCCCTTCAATCGTAATTTGAATGACGAAAATAAAATTTGAAACCGACAACTTACTATCTTGCACTACTGAACGCTCAATATTATTATGCCGCTGACAATCTGTCCCTCTAAATTAAGGACCCTTCGGACTATAAATCTAAATTATTATGATTTCAGTGACTATCTGAGACATGTAGTCTGTCTCACCTTTCTTTGGTCAAAGCGTTATGCAAATCTATAAAGTAAGTCATTTTTCTTTGCAACAATGCCATGGGAAATGCGACATTTACTTTTTTGACGCTCCTCTACTTCGACAAAGCTTTTTCTAATCTAATCAAAAACGGAAGCAGATTTTCTCCCGTCAATAAAAATGTAATAATTTTCCAATTTTAAGCACTTTCACCCTCTCAAAATTCCGGTATAACCGAGGAGCCGAGCCTAAATTCTGGTCGCCAAACCTATTTTTCATCCCGGGAAGTAAAGGTGATCTACTTTTCATCATCCAAGAGTTTAATAACTTTCTCCATTTCCTGATTACGTGGTGAAAGTAATGAGCATTCGTCGTGTCTTGTTTTAGAAGGAGTTTGATTTTCATGTCACTCTCAAATAAGGTTAGTTCTGTTTAATTGAAATAATTGAGTCATCCTGCGAATGACATCATTCGCCAGAGAAATAAATAAATTACCTCCCTGTTTTCCTTGCAGGTCAAGAATTTCTTCCAGGCCGTGATGAAACCTTCCCCTGCTGCCGTTTCTCAGGCCTTCAAGGTACTTTTTTCTCAACTTCCGCTTTCCTCTCCATCCCCTCCCCACCACCTTCGCCCACCGCCACTTACCCTGTTACGACCTCTCCAAATTAACAATCCAAATATTCGGAATATTCGGATGTCGCATGCTCGTGTATGTAGTTAATCAATGGATTACTAATATCTTATGCTTCTGGCTTTGATTGTGATATTTTACATTTCAAATTGACTCTGAGTAATGTTACGAAGTTTAATGTCAAACGATTGATATTTGTTGCAGGCACTCAAACCCCACGTCCCTCTCATCAAATTTCGTAAAGGATCTGGTTAGTAATCAAACAAGTCTTATTTAGTATAATTGTGTGATAAGTGTGATTCTAGGAAGTCGCACCTTGGATGTGCTAGCTATTTAATTGAATTAAAAAAGCTTTTGCAGGGACTAGTCATCATGTAGGCGCGGCGGCGGTACCCTCATCACCAGCCTTTGCAGCATCAGCCGCAAGACTTCCTAGTAGTGCTCCATTAAAACCTCTCAAACAAAATGAAGCTTATCAGATGCCAACGATTGAGGACTGGCAGCTTCAGGGACGTTTCCAACGCCGTCCTTTGGACGAGGAAGAAATTGCTTATATTAATGTGAGTAGAAGTAGTTTAAAAATGATTTTATTAAGTAGGTGCGAAGAGTATTAACAATTTGTTTTCGTATATTTAGCGTGGTGGTCCTGACAAGCTGTAGCGAGAAATAATGGCAATCAATGACAGTGGGTTGTACTTATTAGCGTCGTAGTGAATTTAGATATCCCAACGAAAACAACCAGATCGACAAGCATTTTGATTTTGATGTTTCACTTGAAGGGATTTTTGTGGCCACGAAATGTAAATTATTTGTATTCTACTAAAATTATTTCTAGTATCTCTCGTAATATTGGTGCGTGTGTATAAAATGTCAAATCCTAAATTATTACTTCAAACGCCATAAATAGAAAGTCGGAGTTAAAAAACTGAATTATTCTAATCCCACGAAACTAAACAATAGCCAGGTCCATTAACGGGTTGAACATTGAATCCCCTCTGAAGAAGGCGACAACGATGTTCTTCCAGTCGTTTCTCTGCGTCCGTGTGGTCAGTAACATTTGCGTTAGACCAAAGTCTTTCTGCGGGTACCGCGGCCCGGGGCCATAAACGCGGAATCAAATTTGTGGAATCTACATATTCGCCCCACATGGCTGCCCCTCCCCCGAATACCAACTTCTTTTGTTCCTCCGTACCATTAAAGTTATGGGGATCACACTTGTAGTATTTAGCCCAATCAATTCCATAAGAAATGTAGTTCAAATACCAACATGAGTAAACCAGGGCCCTATATCCAGCTTGGGTTACGTTGAAAATCTCACTGGCCAATTGACCACCGTCCTTCCAAATGTGTACAATTGTGTCGTTTTGAAGATTTACTCCAATGTCAAATACTTCTTGCCAAACCAAATATGAATTATTTTGAGGAAATGCTTCCACAATATCGATAAGCGATTGCATGTGGTATCCTTCCAGTTCAGTGTAACTGGTGAAGTTCATTTGATACATGAACGCGGTTATATATGGGTTACTTTCCCTGCAAATATTTGCAACGCGCATTGTGAACTTTATACATTTAGCACAGTTTTTCGTCAAATCTAAATCTTATTACCAGCATTGGTGTTCAACTTCGTCTCCACCAAGGTGTAAATATTTTTCGGGAAATACGGTGGCCACTTCTTCAAAAAAATTGCGCAAAAACTTGTAATTGTGCGAGTTGCTTACATCAATAGGACCTACTGTACCATCTGGGACACCTGCTTTGTTGTAGCATTCTGTTAAGAATCCAGGAACGCCTAGTCCCCAAGATTTAGTATGACCTTTGAAATACACAAGTTATTGATTTATGGCACAAAATGCTAATCCCATTTTTAAACAGTACCTGGCGTATCGAATTCAGGCAGCACACGAATTCCTCGTAGTCTTGCGTACTCGATGATATCTTTGACATCATTTTGAGTGTATACATGAGTGTATTTATGATAAGCACCTTTGTCACTGGAAGTCAAATTGAATGCAACAAAAATTGCATGAAATAGTAAATTCATACGTTCCTATGCACAATACCTGATACTTGGAAACGTTTTGCTTTGATAAGGAAATGACTGATCATCAACAATGTGCCAATGAAATACATTATACTTATTGTAAGCCATCAAATCCAGATTTTGATACAATGCTTTTTTCGACAAATAGTGTCGTGAAGTGTCCAGTAGAACGGCTCGGAATGGGAATCGAGGATAATCAAGTATAGCAGTTGACTTTACTTGCAACTGGAAATCATCAAAGTATCAACTTTGTTCGTTACATCCGTGTGAATATCACAATATTGTTTTCTGAGTACCGCACTAAAATCATCAGTTGCATGCATCAACTGGGTAAAAGTTTCCAGTTGTCCTCTTACAAGGAAGAATGTCTCTGGTTAAAATGTTCAACCAAGCCATATACAGAGGTGATTTCCAATTTCGATGGTCGCATGTGTGGTTGTGCGGTGAGGATGACTTACTTGACACTTAAATCCACAACGTCCTCCATCCTGAAAATTGAAAAAGTACACGTAAGTCAAGTAAGCTGCAGCGGGTGACTATGATTAGCAATTGAATGACCACCATAGCACAAAAGTAATAAGCTTTTTTTGTTGTCTTTCGGTAAGTTTTTATTTATTTAATCAAGTGAGCAACTAGTGAAAAAATATGAAACAGAGTAAAGGGTATAAATAATGTAACTTTAAATAGATAATGTCCTTACAAGTTGTACCAATACTATGGAACGAATAAAAAATGATAAATAACTAATTACAAACTGACTGACTACAAGCTGACAAAATTGTACCGGTACAATAAAATATCTTGGAAAAGTTAAAGCCCTCAACTCCTCGAATTGTGTTTTAAACTCCTCCCTGGACTCCTTCATTGTGATGAAGTAAGATGATGGAGGATCGCCAAACTCCGCCACGAGTTGTTCCAAATTCTGGAAGCTCTTGTAGTGCTGCTTTTCAGTGGGCTTGGTAGGGTCAAAGCGAACTATGAGATCGGTCTCATCAACAGTCCAGGGTAGAGTTGTGGCCTGCTCAATAGTCGCCCAGGGTGGTGGCCAAGGGTTTTCACCTTTCTTGAGGGCACGAAACATCGGGGTCCCATCATCCAAGTATTTTTGCGCTTTGATGATATCATCCATCCTGGGCGCTGCACAGTCCGTAATGATGAACCTCTTGCAATTGTGCTTCTTATTGAAACGGTCGCCATATGTCTGTAATTATTATGATTAATTTAAAATTTAAATTAAATTGATCATTTGACCGGTCAAATTGAAAGGTCGATTAATAATCTAACTCTGCTTACCATGAGGAATCCTTCAACAAGTTCCTTCGTTGACTCTGAGTCCATGAGCGCGACTTTCTTCTCTACACAAATCATTGGTGTTGCACTTCCTTTTGTCCG